>CABHPR010155661.1:12692-40914 GCA_902168415.1 Peromyscus melanophrys | reverse complement strand
CTGAGAGTGAACTCTCTTTCTAGATTATCAGAAAGATTCTGTCGAGTTCAAATCATCCTCAGAAAGCCCACACCCAAATCCTGTCCCCTTCCCCTATTTGGTAAATGAGCATTTATTTTCTTATCTTGCTAATAAAATAATAACAAGGAAAAAGTATAAAGAAATGTTGAATAAACATCCTCCCCAGAGGCACCTGGATAATTTTTAAAAAAGGGGGAAAATATGGAAATGTCACATTTTCAACAGAGAACTGCATTGAACATCCCACATCTCTAACAGGGATCCTGCAGGGCTTTTTACCCTTGAACACTCTTCTAGCTGCTGCACTAAACCGAGCAGCAGAGAACAGGCTTCCTGCTGGCCCATGAGCCCTCTGCTCCCTGTGTCTGAGTTTATGCTCATACTGCCACCCGCACCAAGAGGCTTTTCCTTGTCTATTAGACTGCCCAACATCTACTCATTCTGCAGATTTCCCTTAAATATCAGTGTGTCAAGGGGTGGGGCTGACCTGCCGTCTAATTTACTTCCCGTGCTGCTTTGCACTCTTAGAGAACACTGTTATTTTCCTCCTTTATGCTTAGCACTTGTAACAAGTTTTAATTATGCAATTATCTGTGTGTTAAAAAGTCCCTTTCCACTGCTGGGCTGTCAGCTCCACACCAGCAAAGCAATGTCTGTGGTGCCCAGCATCACACACAGCCAGCCTGCCGGAAAGTACCTGACCCTCACCAGGTGTTCAAAAGTTATAGACAATTCAATGAATGAGTGAATGAAGGAATGAATAGCAATATTAGGATCACAATAGTTTTAACATTAAGGATAATTTTATTCTCCAGGGATATATTTTTGGCAGAGTGAAATTTCTGTGCATTAATTAATTTTTTAATTGATTTTTGTAGCACTGAGGATGGAATTCTGCAATCTGTCTCTCTTCTATCCATCTCATAAAGCTCGTGGCTTATCTTCTTCCACTAGAACTGGTTGAACTGGAGCCACAGTGCCTCTCAGCTCTTTAGTAAAATTCTTTGACCTTGTGATGGGTGATAGGAGAGGAACAGGGAAGTCTTTTCTTTCACCCTCATCCAAGGAATATCTGCCTAGTCTTTCCCTGACATCAGGAACTCAACAAGTGAGACCACTAAATGTATGCTCTAGCCCTGTATCCTCTCCATCCTGGTGGGTTTCTCCTCTTCTAAGGTTCTGAGAGTGGTGTTCCCAAGACTCCTTCATTCTCTTCAGCTGGCCCAGCCCAGGGAGTTCCTGGCCTTTCTTTACTACTTCCTTCCAGGGATACAGAAGCCATCTTACCTGACTCTCCCCTAGTCTGCACTGTCTGGAACATCTTGGATGTTGAGCAATAGATAACCAGAAGGTCAGGTTGTGACTAAGTCCTGATAAGGGCCTTTGTTAGGCCTCTAGCCCATCTATTTTTTGACCCACCCATCAACACAGGCTGACTCAAGGGTGTAATTTCTGACATCAGTAAAAAGAATGTGCAGAGATAGTTGTTGAGGGAAGTGGATGAGAAGGAAGCTTTTTCCCTCCACCCTCTGTCAACTGTGAAAAATTCACAAAGAATTTTACTATTAAAGTTAGAAACACGGATTTTCCAGGACAGCCAGTTCTAGCTTATGAGGATAGGGCCCCAAGACTCAGTGAGAATGATAGAAAGGAGACAGCCTGATAGAATAATTCAATTAAGAGGATATTAGCAACTGGTCTTGGATGGCTCAAGACAGGTTAGACACTCCCCACACCCCAGTTTGGATCAGAAAGCAGAGCATATTTATGGATCACAAGGAAAAACCTATTCCATCCTTTTTGAAATATTCCTGGTTTATCATAAGACAATATGGAAGAATCAGGAAAGTCTAGTAGGGATGATAAGGTTGTAAAGGCCCAAGTGACTTTGTGTTTTTAGCTATGTGTGATTTGTCAGAAGATCATGTTGGGAAAGCCAACTGGAGGGCCTAACAAGGAAGTCATGGCAGTTATGACTCAAGATGGCTACCATCATGTTTAACGAATCTACAAACATGATCAACTGCATTTAAACAAATGAGTAAATCAGAATAACTGATCTTACGAGCTGTGTGATCTTTTTCTAGTAACAAAGAAATCACAAGGAAATCACACTCTGACATAAATATCATCTTGAAGCGTATATCCCAGGGAGTTTAATTGGGCTTTTCTGTTCACTGTGGAATTGGGGCTTTCAAATGTGTGATATATTTATGTAATTATATCTTTTCACATATTGTACTATCAAAGTCTTCCACTGTGTTTTTATAAAATGAAAAAGATAAGAATTTAGAAGTAAGCTGAAAGAAGGAAAATTTAATAATAGGTCGGTTATAGACTCATTGAGCACAAGGTTTACTTCTTTCTTTCTGAACAAAAATACCTTCAAAGCACTGGTTCTTCCACCTTGGAGTCCAGCATCCTCTGTGACCCCAGCTTCTGGTTCCTTCCTTCCTTTATGCATAGTCACACCCATTCAGGGTCATTCTCAGGGACTTAGGGAGATAGAGGGAAATGTGGACAGGGGTCCAGAAAAATCTGTGGATTATATAGCCCTGGTTATTTCTCTTGAGCAATATCATTTCCTGTGCAAACTCTTCTCTCAGGACACCTGTGTTAGCTGGTATTTCTGGCTACACAGTCACATAGGAGCACTTGGAATGTTCTAAACCATATGTCCTGTGCCAACTTTATGGGCCAGCAAATGGTTATTCTAATAAAATTTTAATGTCCCAATGGGCTGAAATTGTTGATTAAACTCTAGTTTCACGTAGGCATCTTGAAAATGTTCTAGCTTTAAGTTCTAGAAGGAAGCCTGGAATCACAGGTAGCATAGTCACATAACTGGCCATGCACATTCAAATATTGTCCCTTAATAGATATGATCTATTAATAGACTGTCAATCACCTGGGACTTCCCTGGACATGGCTTGGTACTGTGAATCCAGATCCCCTTTGGCCTCTCACTGGAGTTGTATGCTCAGTCACAGAGAGTTAGCACCAATAGAGGATTGGATTATTCTAATCCTATGGTACCTTCCTTCAGGACGAGCAACTAAAATAGTTCTTAAAGCATGACAAAATGAAAGAGCTATGATTTTTACCATGTGAAAACTTTCAAGTTGATCCCATATTATCTTAAATTTCATGTAGAATCTGTCAAATGGTTAAAATGAACCATGTTGGGTGAGGCTCTTTCCTTTTAGTCAGTTTTATAGATGAAAAGTTCAAGGTTTATAAAAGCTTTGTGGTATATGTCTGAAAGAATAAGTTATGGCTAATATCCATTTTCAACTTAATGGTATCTAGAATCACCCAGGACAAAAACATCTGGGCCTGTCTGTGGCAGGTGTCTCTGGGTTGGGTTAATGGAGGTGGGAAAATTCCAAGCAGCACCAAATAATGGGCAGGGGTACTAGACTGAGTAAAAGCCAGGATGCTAACTGAGCAGTAGCATTCACTTCCCTCTACTCCCCGATGGTAAATGCAAGTGAGCAGCTGTCCTTTGCCCTGGATGCTATGCTTTCCTAACCAGGATGAATTGTGTCCCCTCTAACGGCCAGCAAAATAAACCCTTTTCCTTCAGTGACTTTTGTTAGAAATTGGTCTCAGCAGTGAGAAAAGTAACATGGAAGGGAAGTTCCATACAAGCGATTATGTCTATTCTTTATTTCATTTACTTTACATTTTTCCAATGTAAATTAATTTTAACTTAATATATTTTTATGTTTGTGTGGATATCTTCTTAATATTAAGATGATATAATAGCTGTTAGTTACATTTATACTAGAATCCAGGACACTGATCTCCATGGCAGATCTTTTCTATATCCTTTATCTCTGTGACCAAAAATAAAAGAACATCTCTCATTATCTCATTATTTTCCTCAAGACATATGACTCAAATATTACCTTTTTTGTACAACACACACACACACACACACACACACACACACACACACACACCACTTATAAACACAAAGATTCTTCGGTCTCTAAAATAAGGTCCACTCCCTCTCTGTGAAAGAAAAATGCTGAATAATGTTTCCTGAAAAACTAATGCAAATGTTCCTGAGTGACACTTCTATTGTCTGGAACTTGCATGAGTTTAAGGGAAATTTTTGTATCAGAAAATGTAGCACGGGACGCATAAGGTAGCCCAAATTTCTGTCTGCAAAAAACTTTCCAGTCACTGTAGCTGATTTTGCCAAAAAGGCTTGGCAAAGAGCAGCAATATTTGCAAATTGTTCAATAGAATGACTCTTCCTTATTCAGTTTCATTGGGGTGTCCAGTGGGTCCCCTGCACTGGGGTATGTTCCTCAGACAGTGACAAGTTTTACACCGCATTAGGAACTGTAACTGAAAGTAGTAAAAACTAAAATGCTGCTCCGGGTGTGTTTGCTGAGCTGGAGCCATGGTTAGAAATACAGAGGGGGTGATCCCTGGGATTGTAAATGTTCTCGCTGTGGGGAGAAAAGACTGGAAATGGCTGTGAAACTGGGCACCAAAGCAGTGGAGCATGGCCAGACGTAATGTGGCTTGCTCCAGGAATGGGAAGAGAGACAGTCCCCTGCGCCAGCTGGCAGCTGACCAGTGAACTTCCCCTCACTCCCCAGCAGTTGCCTATGCATTCAGAATCTAGCTTTCCAAGTGAATGCAAAGCACAGATGGGATCCCTCCCTAAGGGCTAGATAACTCTTCAGGACTTAGCCTTATCATTCAAGTGATACCCATCCTGTATTGACCTAATAGCTGGAAGGCCTTAAGTTCTTCAAGGTCACAGTGAAGAATGACCAGTGTTATGATGATAAAACTTTGGAGTCAGGTGAGCTTGCTCAGAGCCAGAGAGGGTAGACTCAACTTGGAATGTGGCAATGGAGTATTGCCTTCTCTGATCCTCACTTTGATCATCTGTAAAATGAGGAACCCATTTGCCTTATTAGGTTACTCTGAGATATATCTTATCCTATACATAGAGAGCTAGTAACTGCCAGAAATATCCCTCCTCCTGCACTGATTTGAGCATAGAAGTGAAGCTGTCCTTTACTCAATGTAAAGCTGCCCACTAAGAGGGACATAAAGGATACCCAGAGCCAAAACAGCTAAATACCCAGGAAAGTTGTTATTTGACCAGAGTCATCAGCACAAAAATTTTAAGTAAAGGGACCATTCAAAGAGTGGCATGAAATGTATATTTTAAACCATCATTGATAGGAAATGGATCAGTTGGTGAAGGGCTTGATGCTCAAGAATAAGAGCTTGAGTTTGATCCTGAACCTATGGGGAAAGTTGGACATGGTGGTATGGTGTGTACCTATAATCCCTGAAGCTCCCTGGCCGGTGAGCCTAGACAAACTGCTGAGTCCCAGTTTCCAGTGAGGAGCACTATTTCAAAAGACAAGGTGAACAACGCTTGAAGAAGGACACTTGAAGATGACTTCCAGCTTCCACACTGAGTATGTATGTGTGTGTACATGTGCATCTATCCACATGTGGACACACACACACACACACACACACACACACACACACACACACACAGGTTCAGAATTCAGGTTATTGGCTTGGCTAGACTTACAGGTCCATCTTCTGAAGTAGGCTTAGGGCCTCCAGGTCTTTACAGCATAAAGAAGCTCAACTAGCAAACATCCTTCCTCTAATCAGTTTTCTTTTTGCAAGAACTGGATTTGATTCTGCCACGCAGACTTCATCTGGCTCCTTGAGAGTGAATGGAATACACGACTGATGCTAGATCGAATTGCCTCCTCATGATGAACTTTCATGCAGGCTAGCACTCAATATGTGCTGAGCAGGGAGGATAGAGAGGGGAGAGAGTTCTGCTCAAACCATGAGAAACTACTTGGCATCAGATTAATTGGACTTATGCAAAAGGCTGACCTTAGCAAGTTCTTCAGTCCATAAACCTCAGTTTGCCTATCTAGAAAGTGGGCAAATTATTCTACCACATATTATTTTAGAAATAAGGAATACAAGATGCTTAGCACAGAACAAACCTTCCATAAAATGTTATAAATATTCCGACTATAAATACTTCAACTTTGGGAATCTGACAGCCGACATTCCTTTCAGTATACTTAATTTAACCCCATACACATAATTTTTAAAAGATGGTTTTTACATTTAAAAATTGTGGAGAACAGAACAACTTTTGCATTATATTAAAGAGAGAAAACAAATAATCTTCTACAACTCTCCACATTCCCAGGACCTTGGACCACACAGCTATTTTTATAGAAAAGAAAGGGAGATGAAGGAGAGCATTCTGCCTGTGTCAGACACAAAACTCATGAATATTTTCAGAAATGCATGGTCATATGCTCTCCTGGTTAAATGAGGCAGTTTTCCAGCCTATATCCCACCATGTGAAGTGTAGGGATGCTCCCACTGATGTCTTTTGAAATTAACCCACAGGTACCTTTCAGCTTGTCAGTGTGGTGCTGACTGAGCAGTAATTGTGTTGATTGGAATTTCATCATTTTATTTCAGGGTGATGGGAAATTCATCCATCTGGCCTAGTTTGCTCCATTCTCTCTGCACTAGGACTTTAAAAGCAAAGTCTGCCCTTAGAACATTTATCTATGAGGAGATATATCTATATTACACTTAGGGGATCATCAGAGGGGCTCTTTCTCTTTGGTTCTTATGATATTTTCCTATTCTATCCTGAAAGATCACATCATGGACTGGAAAACCGCCTGGGTGTGGTTGTATAGGACTGGACACCCCTTTCCCCAGCCTTGATCATTACTGGCTTTGTAGCCTTGGGAACATTATTTAACCTTGCTGAGCTATGATTACCCTCAATAGGACACCCTGAGATAGTGATCTGTACCTGATAGAGCTGCAGTGATGGTCAAAGGAGACTAAATGAATTGCTTAACAAGGTGCCCAGCACAGAGTGAGGCTTGATAAATAACAACCACGGTGATTAGCATTATGAATTTCTCAAGAAATGCTTGGTGCCTTTCTGATTCTAAAATGCTATCAGGGATAACTGATGGAACAAAGTGAAATCATTTGGTGAATTCGATATCTAGGAAACCATTTAATGCCAGGAAAATTGGCTTGCTGTTGATGCCTGTGTGAAACATGATTCATTTTCAAAACTTTGAACTATTTTGAGAAGTTAGCTATATCAGGCATTTGAAATCAACTATAGCAACACAGCTTTTTTTTTTCAAAGAAGGACATAATTTGACCTTGAATAAAAGATAGAGATGTAAAGACAGCAATGAAGAAGTGAAGGAAGGGAAATGTTATGCCAAGAAGGCAAACGAAAAGTTCCATTTCTCTTAAGTTCAAATTCTCTTTTATTTTATTCATTTTATGAAATTATCATACAAATGTGTGTGTTTCATTATGACATTTTCATGCATTCTGTGTTTCTATTTATCTTCCTTCAGCCTGCCCTGCTCCCCTGCCCCTTCCCACAGGTCTCTTTCTTCCCTGCAATAGTAGCCTTGAGCTCTTCCTGTCACATCTATTCCTTCATCCCCTAGGTTTTTTTCACTCTCTCTGCTTTGCTTAACATCTCTTTGTTTCCCTGTCATGGCCATCTTTCTAATTTCATTACACACACACACACACACACACACACACACACACACACACACACACAGAGACAGACAGAGAGAGAGAGAGAGAGAGAGAGAGAGAGAGAGAGAGAGAGAGAGAGAGAGAGAGAGAGAGAGAGAGAGGCATATGTGTACATGTACATGCGCGCACACACACAGGATTCAGAATCTATAGTCTCTATATAGAAGAAAACATGTAGTATTCCTCTTTCTGAGTCTGGCCTGTGTAAAATGAATCTTAAAAGGTCTTATTAATAGAATCAAACCTGAAGCCAGGTATTGGGGTGAATGATGGAAGATCAGAGAAGCAGAACAAGCCACAGCCCTCACCTAATCAATTCCTCAGCTGATCCTGTTTCCTCATACTGGAAGCCTCCGAGTCCTCATCCAAATGGATCTCAGCTGAACTGCTGATCAAAAGACTAAAAGCTTAATCAGTTCTAGTTTCTGATTTTCATGCCTTATATACCTTTCTGCTTCTTGCCATCACTTCCTGGAATTAAAGTCATGTGTCACCATGCCTAGCTGTTTCCAGTGCGGCTTTGAACTCACAGAGATCTAGATGGATCTCTGCCTCCAGAATGCTAGGATTAAAGGTGTGTGTGCCACCATTTTCTGGCCTCTATATCTAGTGGCTGTTCTGTTCTCTGAGCCCAGATAAGTGTATTAGTGTTCATAATATATTGGGGAACACAATATCACCACAGGCCTGACTTATTTTGCTTAACGTAATTTCCAGTGCTATTAAGTTCAAAGTCTAACAAGTTTATGGCTTTTATAACCAGGCTTGCTTTCCTATACTTTCATCTCCATTTCTCTCCATTTCCCACATCCAGCAATGAAGTCTATAAGAGCTGGACTTCTTGTTAGCTGCCTAATATGTAAACCACTTAGTAGTTCTATACCTTCACCTCCGCATCTATAATTAGAATAAAATTTTGTTTACTTGTGTACTGCTTAGTAACATTTTGTAAAACCATTTATAAAAAGACTTAGCAGTGTTTTTAAGTAATATTTTGAAAAAATTAAGACAAATTAGTAGTTGTTAATGTTTTTTTTTTCTCCTAAGCTTTTAAGTTCAAAGGGGAACTTAGGAAAACTCAGTCTGCCCCATTGACTTGATCTGGAGACTCAAGGCCCAAGGCAGATGGCAGCAAAGTTGGCCTTGAACATCTGGGGAATACAGAGAGTGAATATGCGGGATGGGAGGAGACTGAAGGCTAGTTTTGTGGATCTGAAAGACCCATATGCAGAGAGGAGAGGATGTGAGAACCTCTTGAGAAGAAGAGAGATTCATAACCCTAAGGAAGGGGGTGGGGTGGGGGAGTGGTGACATCGACCCTCCTTTTCCTCTGCTGTGGTAAAAATTCCTCAGAGGTACTGGACGTCTCTCAAGATTGCCAGGACATTAGCCAAACTCTGCATGAAATTCACTGGCAGTTTATTCAACCATTGCCTGCCACAGGTAACAATGTTAGTTTGTTTTGTAGTGCTGTCACAGGATACTCTACCTGAGACCAGCTGAACAGAATTTTATTGGCTTACCATTGCAGGTAACAGGTAGTCTTATATCAAGGTTCAGGCATCTAAACAGGGTGGGGAAAATTAAGGGGCAGAAATAGTTTTTCTATAAGGGTGGAGTCCTCATGGCCTAATCATTTCTTAAAACACATCTCTTAATATTGTTGAGATGGCAATTAAATTTCAATATTAGTAGTCTTCGATGAGAGAAGTTTTCAAAATACATCAACAAACACTTGATGTGTTAATTCACAAGAGAGCACAAAGTTGTGATTGGCTAGGTAACATAATAGGGGGAGTTCTTAGAGGTATGTCCCAGATAGAATCCTAATGGCACATAAATCTGCATCTCCACCACACAAACCAGCATTTCTGCATGTCTGTGTACACACATGTGCAGAAAGTGATTCTTAGGAGAATCTGGATCTGGTCTGATCATTTTTTCTAAAGGCATCGGGCTTCCAGACAAGAGAATTTCACTCATAAAGTTATCAATAGATAACTCAACCATTCCAACCTATCTACACCCAAGTCAGCTACCAGTTCCTGTCTCAAGAGTGTTGAATCACAAAGGTCATGCCCTCCTATTATGCTATTGAAGATGTCAATGTTTCAGATAAGTCTTTGCATGTCACTTCCTCTTCAAGCATCCCCTGGGTAAATCCTATTTTTCTCCTTATAGATAATGAACTTAGAGACTAAATCATCTTGGGAGCTTTGAAAATGCTGGGAGTGAAGCCATCCACTGAATGTTTAGGAGTAGATGGGAAGTAAAGATGGTAGAAGAGGAGAGAGGACAATTAATGATAGCAGCCTGAATTTTTTTTAATGACAATAGCTGAAAAATTATACCCAAATTCTTCTCTCTAATTAACTCCTGTTAGGATCTGCTACAGAATTAGATCATGTCTGTAGTAATCATTAAATGCTACCAAGTGTAGAGGTGTATTATGATGTAGGGGTGTGTCATGGTGTAGGGTATATCATGGTGTGGAAGTGTATCATTGTGTAAGGTACATCATGATGTGGAAGTGTGTCATGGTTTAGAGTTGTATCATGGTATAGGGGTGTATCATAGTATAGAAGTGTATCATGGTGTAGGATGTATCATGGTGTAGGGTGTATCATGGTGTAGGGTGGTATATCATGGTGTAGGGTATATGACCGCGGTGGCTGGCATGAAATTTACCAACCCTTGAGAGGTATAACTTAGTCAAACTTTTGTTCATTGCTTAATTTTTATCACTGCTGAGTCCCGTGGGAGCGTGGCTAGGCAAGATGTCTTTAGCTATTTATATGTACTTGATGTCCTCTCCCTAAGCTTCATAATAAAGTTTTAGGGGATTTGACACTGGTTTACGGATTTTTGCATGTGTAATTTTACCATGAGGTGTAGAGTGTATCATAATGTAAGAATGTATTGTATTGCTTACTAGCCTTACTAAGACTGTCTCTGAAGGTGATGATCTCTTCTTTACCACACTGATGTAATCTCAGAGAGTCACTGAAAATAAAAAACCAGAGTCCTAGAAAATGATCAGATCAGATCCAGTAGAATCTGATGCCCTAGAATATAATATTTTATCACAATTTATATAGATTGCAGCAAATAAATACATCTATGCCTGTCTTGAATTTCCTATAAATAGTTGAATGAATCATGATAGCAAAAGTAACTCTAAGACTAGAAAAGCTATTGTTATGACATGTTTATCCTATGAAGGCATCCAAGGGGTAGCTGCATTCTCTGTGATGACAGTGAAGCAGAAACTAGCTAGGTTGCAAGTGCAGAGCTATTTCTACCACATCGGTCTGTTCCGATGTAGGCAAAAGAATGTGTCAGCCTGTGATTGATGCTGTAACCTAGGATATCAAGTACAGGAGAGTTAGTATGGACTGGGAGCTGTGGCTTAGATCATACTTTCAAGATCTCACATTGCATATTCATCAAGTGAAGTCTTGGTCTAGCCCTAATAAATATGAGTACATGGCAGCAAACCCCAAAGTTCTTATTTTTCCTGTTTTTAATTGATGGTGTCACCTTTAGCAGGGCCCTTCACCTTTTCATTTCTGTAAAATAGGACTAGTGGGAATTAGTGATCTCTTTAATCTCTTAGTCACTCCAGAACTCTGACTCCAGAGTCCAACTCCACATTTTCATCTTCTGTGATCATCTCTGCCTATGCTGCTTCAGAAACAACCAATCTTTACTCAGAACAAGTATTTCACCACATTACACAGAAAGTATTGATATTACTGGTGTGCTGTTTGTATCTAACCATTATAAAGCAACCAAGAAGACAGAGATGTTCAGCAAATAGCAGGGTGGTCTCAGTGTCAGCAAAAACTTCTAACAAAGAATGTAGTAAAATCAAAGCAAGAGATTCATGATGCTGGTGGCGTGAAAGAGTGGATGAAAGCCTTTTAGTAATCCCAAACAAAACACTGTGGACTAGAAAACTGGTGCGTAGATTTTTGTTGTTGTTGTTGTTCACTCCTGTGGAGTTTTCTGCTCTGGCTTGATGTGGTTGTTTTCCCCAGGAGAGAGTGCAGCTGTCGCTAAATATCTGGGGGGTAGTTATCCATCACCCAGAACGTACCACAAACTATTAATAATGCATCACCACAGATCCACCTTGTCTCAATAAACACCCTGTCTCTAAGTACAGATAAAAGGTCCAGCAGGCAGATGTTGGAATTTATTATCCCTACATTTCCCATTTTCCTTTACTCTAAGGGGGATACCCAGTGCCTGAGATCTCCTGTGAGTGGTATCGGAGGGTACTAGCATTTACTGAGCAGCTTTTATGTGTCAGTTGATTACAGCAAGTCACAGCAACAGCCCTAAGAGAAGGACCTTTTTGATGTCATGTTTTAAACTGAGAAACCGAAAAAGCAGGAATGTCAAGGGATGCTCAGATTTTTAAGGGGCGGGGTCAAGGTAAATCCACCTTCTGGAGGTCTTCCTGCAGAGACTTTTCCTTACCTTCTGTAACGTGTATGAGTTGGAGCTTCTGGATTCTGCTGTTTATTTCCTATTACACTCAGTATAGTCCTGGATACTGTAGATATCAGGACAAACTTATCCCAGCAGAATGTTTTAGATGTGATTTTGGGAAAATATCTACAGGGCTGCCTTGTGAACAGATTCCTACACAGGAGCAGGGATATGAGCCTCCAGAGTGCAGAGTAATCTCGCTGAGAGCTGGTTTATTTCTAAGGCTGCTCCATCGTTTTTCTTCCTGATTCTCAGATCACGTAGAGCATCTGCGATTGAGTGGATTAAAAAGTGCCCATTCTCACCCTTGATTACACAACTGAGCAAGGTGCTCTCACACTTGCCTGCGTTGATCTGTATATTTCTTCTACCTGGTCTGGGACAGGGTGCATTTTAGCCTTGCATATAAGTGATAGAAAAAAGACAAACAAATCAATATTTTTAATCCACAGAGGTCTCTTACATTTTTTTTTATCATGGTATCTGCAACTTTGAGTGCAAACAGTAGAGTTGCTGACATGTCCATTGAACACACCATGTTGAAAAGTAAGGAATGTTAGTCCACTGTTTAGAATGGGGAGTCATGTGACTTGAGTTATCCATGTTGTTAATCTGGGCAACTACCCAGTATCCACATCACAGATCCAACCCTAATAGACTCTATGAGGAATGATGTAAGGGCCATAGCGAATCAAGAGTGTCTTCCTAAGATATTCTTGACTAGCAGTTACAGAGTGGTTCCTGAGCTAATACTATAAATGGTATTACAGTTTCTCTATTATTATTGCTTCAACTTCATAGGTTTGAAATTCCATAATGCAAGTTGTTGGGAGGTGGATTTGTACATAAGAAAATCTATTTCAGTCTTTAGGTGTGATCACAGGCTTCTACCCCCTTAAAGGTAATGAGAATGCTAATATTAATACCATAGCTATCTTTTCCATTATATATAAAGTCTAGAATATGTGGCTATGTGCAAAACTGAAATCTTTTCTGATGCTAAAAATTATATCTGCTATTACACTTATACCTTTAGCAAAATAGTTTGGGTGATTATTATTATTTTTGCTTTCAGATTATCCCTATGCTTATATTTTAGCCCCATTTTATAGGCAAGAAAGCTAAGGCTTGGAAAGCAATCACATAACTTCCCAAGCTGGACAACTGAGAGCATTTGACAACAACCATGAGAAAAATTAACAGTGAGATTTAGCTGTAGTTGTTTAGGAGAAAGTAACATATATCCTCATCTCTAGATGAAATAGAAGCTGAAACTCAAATCCCCAGGTACCCAGAGGTGTCCTTGAAGGAAATCGCTTATCTATTTTCCCTTGCAGGAGCTCCCAGAGATAGCCTGAGTTTTGTGCAAGGGAGTTTCATAAAAATAGGCATTGCTCACCAGGCTCCGTTTCAGCAGCCGCTGGAGAATGAAAAACCCAAGTAGTCATAAGTAAACTGAACCATTTTCCTGACAAATTAAAGGTTTGGGAGGCAGCAGGAGAAGCTGGCTAGCTTTAACTTCAGAGAAAAGCCCCACGAACATTTCAAAGACTCCACTTCAATTATGAAGGGAGAAGCTGAGGTCTGCGAAGTGGTCCCTGATGGGTGTGCGCCCAGCATTAAACATGCCCTCTTATACTCAGCAGGGCTTCAGGCCTTTTAAGGCAGAGGCATGGACAGCAAGACAGGGAGGGGTGGGGAAGAGGGAAAGAGTGAGAGAGCTGTGCCAGAGAAGCCTTGCCCTGTTCATCAAATTGTAGAGCAAGAGAATGGGATTTTAGAGAGTAACAGATTGCAATGCAAAGACCAGAGCTAGTGAGGAGCTGGCAATAACTGCTTGGCAATAAAGCCTGGCATCGGCTGAAAAAGGTAATGAGCGATAAACTTTGATGAAGCATCTTTATATTTCATAAGCACAGTTGTCCCCTGGTATCCTGAGTGCACTCATTCCAGGACGATCCTTAGATATCAAAACCCGGGACTACTTGAGTTGGTCACAGAAAGTAACAGTAGTTGCATATATCATATGTGGTCCTCTTGTACAGTTCTTTAAATAATTTCTAGATTGTTTATAACACTGGATATAATGATGCTATCATAATAGCTCTTGGACTGAATTATTTGGGGAGAGATAAAAACAAAAACTCCATGCAAGTTCAATACAGATGCATTTTAAAAACTTGTATTGTTACTTGTATGTGTGCATTGTGTGTAGGGAGAAGGGGGCACATGTCACAGTGCATGTGTAGAGCCCAGAGGACAACCCTATGGAGTCAGTTCTTCTTTTCTACCTTTATGTGGGTTCTGGGAATCAAAATCTGATTGCCAGATTTGCAGAACCATCTCACAGCTGCAAAATGCAAATATTTTTTTAATGTTTTTAATTGCAGTTGGCTAAATTCATGCATGTAGAGTCTACAGATAGGGAAAGACCACCCATGTACTATAAACACTGTATATCAACACATCACTCGCTCTATTTTCTACATGTTCCAGAAAGAAAGATCAAAGCTCAGAACATTAAGTAAGATGGACCATGAATGCCAGCAACTGACATCTATTCTAAGTCTCTCATATTCTTTGAGAACCCAGAAGATGTTTCCTACCAAAACGTCCTCCTTTTGTTGTCTCATGGTAGGGTGAAGTTCCACCATCTCTGAGCTGCTGTCCTATCTGATTAGTCCTGGTTTCACAAATTGAAACAGTCAATTTCATGCTTTTCTCCTTGTTTAGTCCTTGAGGTCCCTATGGCAGCTACCAGCTAAAGTTTATTTATGGTTTCACTCTATCCACAGCATAGATCAATGATTGCATGAAGGTAAAGTCCTGGCCCTCCTGGGTCTTCTTTTCCATTTTTTCAGAGAATGGACACTGCTCAGATTTGCTTTCTCACAGAGTCCGAATTCTGAATATTTATCTCCAGGTTCTTCCTTTTTATCATTTTTCCTGTCTACTTCCCCACAAACTCTGCTGTCAGCTCCAAATTAACATTACTCAATACATGATATACTCCAAGGCATACGAGATGGAAAGAGTATGGCTTATTTTCAACCCCAGGGATGCCAGTAGTTTCAATAACAGAAACAATTGCCATCTATCGAGAAGCAAATGATAATAGCAGCAGTGCTGAGAGCAATAGTTAGTGTCACTGGGAACTTACTATGTCCCTCTCCTTGCATGGAGATTTCCTCAAATAATCTCCACCAGTCATGAAATCCAAGAAGTATCCCTATCTGTGTTTTATAAAGGAGTGACAGAAGCCATATAGTTATCATCTACTAAGTGCCACTACTATCATGCACACTGTGCAGGCAAAATCTCTTCCAGGTTCATGGAGTGAAGACCTGACCTCAGTGTCTTTTCTACAGATTCACACGAAAGGGCCTTATGGAGCTTTGCCTACTTAGAGAGGCTAAGGCATGTGACTGGACTAAATGACCTTTGAATTTCATTGCCTGACTTACAGACAAAATTTTAAAGATGAACAAGGACAAATGGCAAACGAACAAGGAAAATAGACAGGTCTTCAAGAGCCATGTGATCACACAGTGAAAGCAAGGACTCTTCAGCCTTTTCCTTCAACCCCAGCGGCCGCTGGGGAGCATGACCCCTCTGTAGCATCTTGTGGCTGATGGGCCATGACTCAACACAATCTCTTTGTGTTCAGGATAGGATAGTAATTATTTAAAATCGGCTCAGGTCTGCATACTCCACTGGACTCTTTTTTTAATTCCACTTTAACTATTTCCCTTGGGACAGCTTAAACAGCTCTATCTTTTTAATGACAAACTATCCATCCATAGAACCAGAAACAAAATCAAGCTTTTGTCTAGCAACCAGTCTGTTTATTTATTTTCCAAGTTCATGAGTTTATATGCATGCTGCTTTTAATGGGCAGTACATAAAAATGTCTCCTTTTATTTTCTTTTCATTTACATTGTGCTGATAATGGCTATTATCAAGCCATTAGAGGCAAGAAAGTACTTTTTTTTCCCTTCCAAGATGGGCTGCAATTGTGTATGTGTGCTCTATGCAGATTGGACAAAAATGTTAAACTTGCTTTTATGCTTCTTCTGATATAGATGGCTGCATATCAGATACATTTCTCACTGATCCATATAATTATGTACACAGATATGTGTACATATGTAAATACTGACATCATATATGTATGCACACTACCAAAGAGAACATATACTTGTTAACATATGTGAACACACACATTCATCTTTTAAAAATCAAAATGGAAAGTCTATTTCAGAAATGTGAAATGAATTCTACTTCACATCAAATTCTGAGGCATTATTATGCAAATCTGTGACATCATAGTCTTGTTTAGAACAAAAGAATTGATGGACTCAGTCCACACAGAGCCTATTCAAACTGTCACAGTCAACAAAATCATTTTTAGGTTGTGTCTGAGAGGCACAAACCATATGGACGAAAATAAAGAGACATAATTCTTGGTCCAGTTGTTCTCAAATGTCTACTTGATACATGCAGGCACAATTGTCCCATTCTGGAACAGCCTCCTTTTAGGTTTTTAATCAGTATGTGGGAGGAATCTGTACAGAGTACTAGGATGCCCTTATTCCTCTAGGAAGAATCAAGAAAGAGTTCAGTTTGGAGAATTCTAGTCTTATAATGGGCAAAATAAGAGAGACTTGGATTTCTTGAGTGTCAACATGTTCTTAGTCTCTTAGTCCTTCTTATTTGGGGTTGTTGTGTATAAGGCAATCATGTTTGAAAAATCCCATTATTTCTGTGAGGCATTCTCTTTGTTTTGTTGCTGATCTAGCTGTGACACAGAGTGATCACTGACATCTAACAAAGGTCAAATTGAAAAGGCTGCAGGGACAGAAAGGTGAAGTAGCTAATGGAAGGTTAACTTCAGTCATAAATTGAAATCAGGGTCTGGGGTGGCAGGATGCATACAAGTCATGGTGCCTCAATACGGAGCTTTTGTCTCCAGGGGATGGTTAGCAAGATCTTGGGACATTTTGAGCATCACTCTACAAAAGTGAGAGTGTTGTTGACATGTAGGAAGTATGGTTGGTATTCTTGAAAACCTCCTACTGTGTACAGAAAACTCTCCTCAGCACAAAAGCATTTGGCTGACAGTGCCAGCAGTTCAGAGCTGGAAGAACACCCTGTTTCCACTGAAGAATCTGAGTGTTGTTCTGCACACTACTGTTCCAGCCACTTCTGTGGATCAGCATTCAAACCAAGGTCCAGGAAACAAACATTACCTTGTGTTTGGGAATAAAGCACCAGGTAGAGAAGCTGAGTACTGAATGTACAATTCCTGCATCTTGGCAGAGCGACTTCTCCTTCAGAGACTCGGACTGTCCTTCTGCAAATGTTTGTGGGGCACGAGAGGCAAAGTGAATATTCCACTACTGAGTTATTATTATTTTTGCATATGTATGTGGTATGCATATGTGTATGTATGCATGCACTGGTGAATGCATCGTGCACGCTTACTGAGGCCAGAGATAGGTACTGGGTGTTTTCTTCTTTCGCATTCTACCTTGTTCCTCTGCAAATATTGTTAATTAAAAAGTATTAATTTAGAGCTGTTCTAGGCTCTTAGAATAATTGAATATTAAACACACAGAGTTCTTACATAGTTTTTGACTCTATGCCTACTCCATTTGCCCTCCCCTACCATGGCTACTTATGGTCCACAAGGTTATGAATGTGTAACAGCTGATGAAACCACCTTGACAACATTACTGAAGTTCACTGTTAGTATTGTACCTTCCTGCCATTTGTCTTGTTTCTTTTAGCTTAACTTGGATAAAGACTTTTCAATTTTGCTGCTGTTTTCAGCTTCTAGTTCTATTGATTTTTGCATTTTAGATTTCATTGGTTTCTCTTATATTTAATACTTCTTTTCTTTGAATTTTAATTTGCTTTTGTTTTTCTAGTCTTTTAAGATAGAAATTTAGATGATTGATTTTTCAATCTTTCTCATTTTCTGTAAGCATTCAGTGTGCACATTTCACTCTAAGCACTCATTGTTTTAGAGATAAGTTCTAATATTATATTTCATTTTAGTTTAATTCAAATATTTTTGTTTCTCTTGAGACTTTGTGGATCCATGTGTTCATAGAAATGTTTTATTTAATTTTTAAATATTTTGGAGTTTTTCTACTTTCTTTTTGTTTTCTATTTCTAACTTAATTCCTTTGTACTATGAGTGTGGGTATTACACAGTTATTCTTTTGGATTTGTTGAAGAGTTCTTACAGCACATGATGTGGTTTGTACAGAATGTTCCAGATGAGCTTCAAGGCATGAAGAACTTTTCCTTTTGAATGGAGTGGTCTATAGGCATCAATTACACATGACTGATGCTGCTGAGTTCCACTGTATCCTTATGGTTTTATGACCACAAGATCTCTTCTATTTCTGAAAGAAGAGAATTACAGTATCTGATTTTAACAGTAAATCTATCTACTTGCTCTGAAAGTTCTATTAGCATCTGTCTTATTTATTTTGACACTACATAGTTAGGCACATATACAGTAAGGGGTTTTGTTTCTTTTTGGAGTATTGACTTCTTTATTTTTAGGTAATGCTCTTCCTCTTTGTTACTACTTTCTTCTGAAGTCTTCACTTTTCCAAGATGAATGTAGATACCCATATATGCCTTTATATTTTACTTCTTATTTGAAGTGGGCTTTTATAGACAACATATATTTGAGTTCTGATTTTGATCCACTCTTTACATTTTCATTAGAATATTTAGACCATTAACATTTAACATGCTTATTGCTATATCTAAATTCTTATTTACTATATTTATTATTTCCATATTTGTTGGTTAAAAACTTTCTGCTTTTATCATCCACAATGTCATTAGCAATGGTTCTAATTAAACGTTTTGTAACTCCACTTTTTCTTTTTTTTTATTGTATCTATTTTGTTTGATTTTTGTCTTGCTTAGTAATTGCCTTAGAGTTTGAAATATATATGCGCTAACAACTAGAGCAACTCAAGTTTCAGAAAATACTATACAACATCACAGGCAGTGAAAGTCTCTTATAATTACAAACAACCCTAATACTTCCCTAGTATCATTTGTATCATAATTTCCACTCATTTCAATTACATATAGTGCAATATGTATATAAATCAGAATTATTCCTTTTATGCTTAGTTTTTTTTTCTTTGTTAGATCTCTTAAGAATAAGAAAAATCTAGTCAGGTGTGATAGCACACACCTTTAATCCCAGCACTTGAGAGGCAGAGGCAGGCAGATCTGTGAGTTCATGGCCTGCCTGGTCTACAAAGTGAGTTCCTGGACAGCCGGGGCTACACGGAGAAACCCTGTCTCAAACAACAACAACAACAACAACCAAAAAAAATAAAAGGAGTAAGAAAAACTAGGGGTCAGGGAAAGGCTCAGTTGATTAAGTATGTGTTGTACAAGCATGAGTGTTTGAGTTTGTATCCCCAACACTCATATAAGAAGCCAGCTCCAGTCTATGCCTGCTACCCAGTCTGGTGAGAAGTCAGAGAGGCACGTCACTAAAGCTCATTTGGCCAGCCAGCATAGTTGAGTCATGAACTTCAGGTTCTTTGAGGTACCCTTTCTCAAAAAAGAAAAAAAGAAAGGAAGGAAGGAAGGAAGGAAGGAAGAAAGAAAGAAAGAAAGAAAGAAAGAAAGAAAGAAAGAAAGAAAGAACGAAAGAAAGAAAGGAAAGAAGGAAGAAAGAAAAGGTAGAAAGCAGTCAAGAAAGAAGTCCTACCTTGACCTCTGGCCTCTACACATGCTTGCAAACACATGTACTTGCACAACCAAGTGTACATACACACCCTAACAAATACATGTACCACACAAAAACACACACTGTGTATACACAAGTTTTTTTTTTCAGTAGTAGAAACCAGAGGCCTTGTACGAGGCAGTAAACCACTTTGCCATGAACTCTTTGCATTGAACATTTGCAAGTAAAGATAAATGTCAAAGTGACTCACTGTGGCACACTGAAGCTTCCATAATGAGATTTTTAATTTTTCCCTTTTTTTATTTCTTTTCCTTTTTTCTCTTAAATTTTGTTTTATTTTTGGAGGGCTTCAGGGGCAGAGGGCTGATATGAATGGACAGGGAAATGAATGGGATCAAGATACATGATGTAAAAGACACATAGAATAAATAAAGAGAAAGAAAATATAGGCAAAAACTATTTTTATTATGTTTTTATTTTTCTTATCTGAAGCTCTTGATTTTTTCCAAGTAATCTGCCTGTGATCAAATCTCATAATCTCTAATCTCACACCTTTCTCTGAGTGTGTGAACTATCTCATGCTACCTTTCTCTGAGTGTGTGAGTTATCTCATGTTATCTTTCTCTGAAGAACTTTATCATTCCTTACAAGATATGTTCCTGTAAATGAATCCCAGCAAGTTTCATTTGTCTGGGAAACTTAGTTTCCTTTCAAACAGGGATGCCATTTCTGTAAATATTTCATTTTCTTCTTGTTTATATAATTTCTGAGGGGAAATGGATGCCTTTTTGTTAATTTGCTCCTCTATATGTGCAGTATATTATTTTTCCTTCCTTTTTTCAATATTCTCATTTTATCTTTGATTTTTAGAAGTTTTAATGTGATGTACCTAAGTGTAGTTGTTTCGGCATGTTTTCCTGCTAGTTGGTCTCCTAATTCTCTGGTTTGCTAACAGATTAATTCAGGGAAATTTTGGTCATTAGTGGTTCATCAGTAGCTTTATGCCTCTCCTCTCTTTCTGAGGTTCCTATTGTGCATATATTGCTGCTTTGAAATTGCAAAACAAAGTGTATTTTTTCAATTTCTTTTCTCTTTGCTGTTAAGTTTGGAAGTTTCTATTGTTATAATCTCAGCTTCTGTGAGTCTTTCCTCAGCCACTTCCAACCTTCACACGACCCTTTCAAAGTTCTTCTTTACTTCTTTTGCATATTTCTGTGATTTTTCTTAGAACCTTTGTCACCCCACTTGCACTGCTCATGTGTTCCTGCATGAGGTTTACTTCTTCCATTAGAGCCCTAAGTATATTCATGAGAGTTATTTAAAATTCTAGGTCAGATAATTCAAATCCTTATCACATTGGAATTTACTTTAATGCTGGTTGAGTCCCTTCAAACTGTGATTTTTGCCTCATAATTTATCTCAAATATTTTGATTTCAGTTGTACATGACAAACTATGTTAAAGGAAATGCAAAAAATAGGTTTTGTGATGTAGGGGCAGCAATGAAGAGGGAGGGGAGGCACTCTTTGGTCCTGTAATCAGTCTATGGACCATGGAGTTCACTAGTGCATCTCCATTTTTAGATCTTTCTTCCTTGAGTGCATCAGTATGGTTAAAGAGGACTGGAGTTGGTACCCCTCTCATCTAGGTCACTCACCTCTCATAAAATGGCATCAGAGTAGGTTCTGAGTAAACAGTTTCTCCAAGGCCCAGACTTTGTTAAAAAGAGCAGACAATCTGACATATTTCAAATTGGTTGCTTTCTCTTCCTGATGCTGGAAGCATAAAAGAATAATTGTTCTGTATTCACCATAAGGACTTGGTAGAGATTCAGAAAATAAAACTATCAAAAGAATGGAACCTTCCTATGACCTCCTTACACCAGAGAGATTGGCTCACGGTTATTGACACTAAGCCTCCATTAACTCATTAGCTGTAGTTTGAGATGTTGTCTACTAACATTGGTTTCTACAGAGAATTCTGCTACTAAATTTTTGTTCTGATATATATTTCTACCTGTCTCCCCAAGCTTAGAGGTCATACTTTTCCTTGTGATCTCATTTCTTTGATGGAACTGAAAAACATTATTCATTTTACAATCTGTTCAGCTTTTAAACTGGATTTTCATTTATTCATTTTTTATGTATGTATGTATGTATGTATGTATGTATGTATGTATGTATGTATATTTTCATATATGTACATAATGTAGGTATACATGTGTATATGTGTATGTGTGTGTGTGTGTGTGTGTGTGTGTGTGTGTGTGTGTGCTTGCTCCTGTGCCCACAAGGATGTTGGTCGCAAGACAAGTTGAGGAAGTCTGTTCTCTCTTTCCACTATGTTGTTCCTGGAGGTTAAACTCAGATTCTTAAACTTCATGGTAAATGCCTTTGTTCAGTTGTTCCACCAGCATTTTTTTCAGATTTGTGGTTATGATGGAGTTGAGACTTCTAAATCTCTTATATGCCATTTATGAAGCCTCTCGACTCTTCTTTTTAAAGAATACCTTTATCTCATGGTTGAGACATGCTTTCATTCTTATTTGGTTATATACTACAACACAATCACAATTCAAGGTGGGATAGCAATCTTCAAGTTCTTCTCAACAGGCTGCAGAGAACACCACATAGACCGGGGAAGCTACAACAATCTTATGTAACTTAAAATCCTCGTCACCATGCAGGAGAAACATTGGATCATAAGGAAAGAAATGAAGATAGAGGACAGGGGTACATGTCCCAAAATGGGCATTATTGAACTCAGATGGCTCAAGAAAATTTCCCAAGGCCACACTGAAAATCTGTGGGGAAGGCAACACTTAAACTTCAGCAATCTCTCTTTCAAGCTTTCTGCTATTTTTCTTTAGACAGAAAGAAATCCCTTGACTGTAGAAGCTATAAACAGGATCCTGATCTCAGGTACTTACAAGAAAGCAGAGAGAGGCAATCTTGTTATTGATAAGACATAGAAAAGAATGAAATGGAATGTGTTGTTTACTGCCTACTACAGAAAACAAAGAAATAAGAAACATCCATCAATTCTTTCACATTGGAAATAAACTTTCTGTTGAAAAATAGGAAAGAATTCTTGTGTTGTATATCCAGCCCAACTTGTACCTGGTTCCTCCCTACCATCACCCATGGGCATTTAGGTGGCTCTTTCTCCAGCAGGACTGGTATATAACAGTCTCATCATTTTGGCAATTTTATTCTGGCCTTTGGGCTCTTATGAGAAACTGGACAATTTCTTGGACAATTTGCCATTATAATCAATATACTTAATTTTCTGCAAAGGAAAAGTTGGATAAGTAAAAACATATTAAGATTGTTAAAGGTTATTGATGAAATGTCAAAGTTTACCACCCAATGTTCATTAAAGATTATCTTTATCACCACTACTGCCAAAATCATTTTATACTACTTAATACCATCACAATCATCATCTTCATAATACCAACACCAATAACACCAACACTATCACCTTCATCATCATTATTCTCATAGCCAATATCATTGTTTTCATCATCATTAAAATCACCACTGTCATAATTATTATTGCCATAGTTACTACCTCATTGTCATCATCACTACCTGTCTTAGTCGCTGTGCTATTGCTATGAAAACATACCATGATCATGACAACCCTCACAAAAGAGAGCATTTAATTGGGACTTGCTTATAATTTCAGAGGTGAAGTCTATTATGATGGCAAGAAGCATGGAGGAATACAGACAGACATGATGCCTGGGAAGTAGCTCACAGTTCTATATCTGGATCCACAGGCAGTAGGAAAGGAGAAACATTGGGCCTGGCTTGGCTACTTGAGATCTCAAACCCTACCCCCAGTGATGTGCTTCCTCCAGGAAGGCCCCACTCCTGATCCTTATCAATTAGTGCCACTCACTCCCTGATGACTAAGCATTCAAGTATATGAGCCTATGGGGGCCATTCTTATTCAAAGCATCACATTACCACATCATCATCATCATCATCATTATTACCATCATCACCCTTGTTATCATGTCATCACTATCATCACTAACACCACTACTATGACCATTATCACTATATACTATAGCCCAGCTTTATTAAACCTTTTGATTAGATCCAACTTCATGAAGCTCAGAGATAGTACAAAATGTTCCTTCCTTTTTCAGTGGGCAAACTCTGGCTTAGATCTATGAACGAGTATGCCCAGGGCCATAGCTGACAGGGCAGTCCAGTATACAGACTGTATTGACATCCTGCCCATTTATTCAAATCTGCCCATTGACGCAAATGTGTGTCCTTCAGAAGACTCCCGAACTCCCACTATCAGCACGTTTCTTTGTGATGCCATTTTCTAAGTTGTTTTGAATCCACTAATGTGAATTAATTGGGCACTGAATCTTACCAAAAATGGGAGAGTAGTGGAGATTATTATTTCTCAGCACTATGCACTCAACATATTAATGCAAAAGAAGAACATTGTGAGAAGTTCCACAGACTTGTGTATCTTTCTTACTGGACCCAAATTAAAGTAGTAGAATATACATTTACCTATCTAATAAGGTTGTAATTGAGAAAAACCCAAGTTTCTCAATTACATAAGATAAGGAAATGCGTTTAACTCCAACACTGACAAAATTAGGTGTTTCTACAACTACACATTCTATCAAAAATAAATCATTTGATTTAGCCTTGAAAGGGACATTGACTCAAGAAAAAGGACATTCTAGCCTACCTTCATCTGGACTATTAGACTCATGCAATATTAGAACCCCTCAAGGCTATGGTTAACTCACTCATTTACCAGGCAGGCAGTGAGTCCTCACATAAAGCTCTTTACTAATTTTTATGTATGGTCTCCTTTCTTAGTTTAAAGCTTAGTATACAATGGGTGCTTTACAAGAACTTTTTTGATGAAGGAAAGAACTTGTTTTCTTTATCAATTTTGCAAGTGCAAAATGTAAGGCTTTACACTAGCTGAGCTCCAGGGCACACTAGAGAAGGGTCATGGGGATTTAATGTGACCAGTTCTGTATCAGAGGAAGAGCTTCTGAAGCGGGTTTTGCTCATTTAGTTTTACAGAAGATAGAAGGAAAAGGAAATGGAAGAGGAAGAAGAGGAATGTGGCTTAACTAGATTGATAGAAACCCATGGAATTTCTTGTTATTTTTATAAATAGAATCAATACTACTGAGTAGAAAAGAATTCAGTGAAGTCTCTACTTCCTATTTCCATACACTTCAATTCTAATGTTACAGGTCAAGGTCAACTGCATTAATCGCCATGCTAACACCAACCCTGTAGTTCAGTGCTATAGAAGAGAAAGGGGAGAAAAGAATGCTAAAGAAATGAGCAGGGATTAAGAGGGAGAAAGGGAAAGAGATAAGGAAGAGAAAGAGGAGGAGGGGAAAGAATTAGGAAGAGAAGGGAACATTGGTAAGCTCTATCTCTCAGTTCTGAATATGAGAGCAAACTAGACAAAACAAAGGGGAGACTGGCATTGAAGAAATGCTGCCCTCTATCCAAGACACAGAGAAGGTGGGAAATTTTGCCTCCAGTGGGCAAAGTCCATGGATAGACCTTCTTCCTTCAGGCCTGGACAGTCATTCTTTAATTTGTTAACTGAGAATGAGATATGAAAAAGCACACAAGCAGGTTGTTATTGATTGGCATCTTCTAGGTATAGCATGGAATAATGTCTTATTAGATACTGACACCCCGCCCACGTTTTAGTTAGTTTTCACTGGAAACAGACATGGATCTGAAAATACAAGCACATCTTTCCTCCACATTAGGTGTTTTTGAAAGACAATTGATTAAAATGTGTAGCATAAAATTAATATCTACTTCTTGAAATTTATCTATTTTTTATGACCCAAATTGGATGACAGAACTTTCGTATTTGCATGTATAGCGATCAGAGTAGATATCTTTGATAGTTCACAGGTTATTCTCATATGTTTTAATCACCTTCTTGGATTACTCTTGTACTTTATTACAACTCTAACCAAACTTGTCCTTATTCCTTTCCAAATCATTCTTCTCATATCCCACAAAGGACTTTAAATGCTCAAGTCATTAGGTGGGGTTAGATTCTGATTCTAAAGTGAGCAATTCGGTTATTGTTTATGACATAATCTCTCTGTGTTGTCTATTCCTCACTTTATAATTGACATTGATATAATAAACTGATTTTATGAAGTCCTACTGTATGAAGCTGGCTTAGATGTTTGATAAAGGTGAAAGGTAAGAGGCTCCATACCAGCACAGAGGAACCTTAACAGGCATCTACAGTCTTTACAATTTACAAGACAAATGTAATTTGTAAGATATGAATAACAATTCTGGGAACAAGAGAAGGAAAGAACTTGACGGTATTGTTGAGATGTATCAAGAATAGCTCTTCAGTCTAGGCTGCTCTGAGAATTAAGTTAAAGAATGAACTCACCTCCCACATACAGTATGGTAATGGACACCAGTCCTGGGTCCAGAAAGTATTGACTGGAAATCCTCCTCCACCTCTCATCACCTACAGTGAGATGTCAAACCAACCCCTGGGGTCATTTTTCTCATCGATAGAATTGATATGATAACTTGTCCTTTGAGACTTGAGGGTGAGACTGAGATATAATATAAAAAGTTTCCTCTTATGGGGCAGTCTGACTCAAAGGTGGTGCTCAGTTCACATCTGTTGAGTGCATCCTCCTCACCCGGTTTCATCTTAGCTTTTGTCTGCTCAGAACACTTGGTTTTCATGGATTATTATATTTCTATGGGGAATGATTTAACTAACATGCAGGACAGGGCAAGACAGATAAGTGCTGCCTTTTGATAAGGTTTCTGCTAAGGCATTGTCAAAGGGTCCCTGGATTTTATCTTTCTTGCAATTTCAGGAAATTACAGAATGCCCAGGGGACAGCAGAGTGTAAACTGGCCTCCGAAAGTAGATGAAGAAGATTGGTAAGGTGAGGATTCGGGGTCTAGGAAGGCAGTGTGCTAGGCCTTGGGTCTTTAATTTTGGGCGCTCTCATGAAATGTCTTGACCCTTTGGGAAAAAAGGATGACAAATAATGCAGAAACTATGAAATATTTAGATGAAGAAACAAGAAATACCCCACTGTTGATCACCAGAAAATGCATATCAAGATTTCAAATAAATTTACATGTTTAGGCTTAAATTTCTGAATGATCCTATGAGATGGGGATTCGGGCTTGGGGATGTTTGTTTTAAAATATCTCACACTCGGTCAGTTCTGACTCAAAGCTCCAGTGTGATGATATATTGTGTACCCTAATAAAATTTGCCTGAAGATCAGAGAACAGAACAAACCACTAGATTAAACATAGATGCCAGACAGTGGTGGCACATATCTTTAATCCCAGTACTGGGAATCACACGCCTTTAATCCCAGCACTTGAGATCTCATGCCTTTGCTACCAGTATTGTGGGAAGCACACATGCCTTTAATCCCAGCACTAAGAAGGAAGTGATATGGCTAGGTGGAGAAAGGTATATAAGGTGTGAGGAGAGAGGAACTAAAGCCTTTCCTCTAGAGGCTTTTCAGCTGGAAAGCTTTTGGCTGAGGACTCAGAGGTGTTCAGTCAGACAATTCATGGAGTTGGCGAGGTGAGACGTGGCAGTGGCTTGTTCCTTTGTCTCTCTGATCTTTCAGCATTTACCTCAATATCTGGCTCCGATTTTTTTTTTTATTAAAAGACCGTTTAGATTTTGTGTAACACTCCAGACTCATCACAACATCTGTAAAATACTTTCTCTGTCCCCTTGAGTTATATGAGCCTATTTATTTTCCCATCTATTGACTTCTGATCTCATACATTGGTAATCATTACACTGAATAAAGACTCATAACACATCATGCTCCGATTTATGTGTGATCTTCCATTTTTACCCAAAATTGAAATACTTGCCTTGCCATGAGAGAAATGTGTCTATCATTCAAGCCTTCCTTTTCAGTCTTAAACCCTGTGAATAGTTCTGAGGTCATGTCATAAAACTCAGTCTTCTTCTAAAAAGCTGAATGTAACAGACCAATTCCAATTATTAAGGTTGAAATATCTTTTTTTTCCCTTAAGTTAGTTAAAATATTTTTCAGTTTCAGAAAATCATATAACCAAATGTCTTCTTCTTTTGTGGGCAATGAATTTTTACCCTTAATTTGTTAACTGGGGGTGGGGTATGAAAAAACACATAAGGAAGTTGTCATTGATTGATATTTTCTAGGTATGTCATGGGATATCTTATTGGAAATTCACTTTCACTACTGATCCCTGGCCAAATGGACTGTGTCTCTGTTTTAGTTGGAAACAGGCTTGTTCTCCATCCCAAAAGGGCTACCTTTCTG
>CABHPR010155661.1:0-12592 GCA_902168415.1 Peromyscus melanophrys | reverse complement strand
ATACATTAGAGAAATCCTCTACTGCAATGCTAGCACCTCAGTATTCTGCTCCCCACTTTTTATTTATATTTTGAGTCAGAGTATGATTAAGTTGCCTACAGTGGCCCTGAACTCACTATGTAGTTCTGGAAGGCCTTAAACTTATAATCTTCCTGCCTCTACCTCCCAAATAGCTGACATCATAGGCCTGTGCTACCAGGCCTAGTACATGCAACTCTTCAGAGACAGCTGTAAGAGCCTGAGGAAAGCAACATTCAGTTCTCACTCTTGTTCCACTAGTAAGCCATAGAGCTAATTTTTCTCTTGTAGATTTTACTGTTCCTTTTTAGAGGAATGTCAGAAGTCTTAATATTATGCCATCTAAACCTTAAGAGATTTATAGCAAATTTCAGAAAAATTCTACCAAGTTTCCTACTCTTGCAAGAAGAAAATCCCCTCTATATTCCTATCTTAGATGGTTTGGTAGACTCACAGTACACTATTAACTTTTATCCAAAACTAGCCTCCCTTAATTTCTCATAGCTTTATGTAGGATGAGGTCATTTATCAATTTCCATCACAATTTCTGAACTCTGCCGTATCTTGAATCTTCAGGGAAGCTTCCATTTCAACATTCCCTTTTGACATGATTAACGTCTGACTTGCAATTACTCAACAACAACCGGGGCCCCATTATGATGACCTGAAGTATCTGAGTTTGCACTTAGTAAACAATATCCTTATTTCTCAAACTAGAGAATGGAATGCACAGAATTTTACTTCTTCAGAGGAAGAAAAACTAAAAGAGAGAGAAAGCCCAGGGACTAGAGTTTGAAATAAATAAAACTCTATGAAGGGATTTGAGAAATACTCTCAGAAAAATTTGTTAAATGTACGTTTGAAAGTGTCCTAATTACCCTGTAGCTCTGAGACCCTAATTGTGCAAGCCTGTAATAATCAACTGTGTTCCATATAATCAAAGTGAAACAGACACTTGTCTGGTGGACGACATAGTCTCTTTAATCTTCTTCCTAAGCATGCCATCAGGAGTAAAGCAACTCAATTTTAAAGCATCTTAATAGCTGTGTAAGTGGAAAATAAATGCCCAGTTAAGTCCTTAAGAGGCAAAAATAATGTTGATACCACCTTTTCTATTTAGTTTTCTATCTTAAATGGGAGGCCTCACACATGAAATACCAGTACTTAACCTACTGGTATGAACAATGGGAATCTCAGGGACATGAGATTTATTTGTAGCATCCTCTGTTGGCTCTTACTTAGTTGAGCACCACTATCTTTGTATCACAGCCATCGTGACACATTCTACTACTGTGAAATTGCTGGGTAAGTGAATAAAGGACACATGAGTGAACGGATCTCCATGCTGGGCACAATGATTCATGCTCACGATATCAGCTCATGTTACTGTAACAGAATGCAACAGGACACAGAAGTTTTTCCTAGTTCTGGAATTTGGAGGTTGAGATCTGAAAGCACAGTCAGGTTGTTGGTGAGAATTTTCTTTTTGGTTGTTAGACAGCTACCTGGTTTTACTTTATCTTTTATACAGAGTTTTACTATGGACCCCTGACTGGACCAACAGCTGGCTGTGTAAACCAGGCTGGCTTTGAACTCACAGAAATCTAACTCCCTCTATCTCCATAGTACTAGAATTAAAGGCATATATGACTGCACCTTGTGACAGCTGACTTCTTAAAGTGTCTTCTCTTTTGTGATGGATAAGACTTTATTTTCTTTTTTTCATTTTACATACTAACCACAGATCCACCTGTCTTCTCTCCTCCCAGCACCAGCCTTCTCCCCCAACCCACCCCCCATTCCCTCCTCCAACAAATATCGTCCTGAGTGAGGTAACCCAGACTTAGAAGGACAAACATGGTATGTACTCATTCATAAGTGGATACTAGATGTAAAGCAAAGAATAACTAGACTACAACCCACAGCTCCAGAGAAGCTAGCTACAAGGAGGACCCTAAGAGGGACACATGGATCACCCTGGGAAGGGGAAATAGGTGATATCTCCATGAGTAAACTGGGGGTTAGGAGAGCAATAGAGGGAAGGCGATTGGGGATGAGAACTTAAGGGAACGGTATGGTTGAGCTGGAACAAGGACAGAGTGGGAGAGCAATGAAAGACATACCATGACAGAGGGAGACATCATGGGGATAGGGAGAAACTGGGTGCTAGGGAAGTTCTCAGGAATTCACAAGGATGACTCCAGCTTAGACTACTAGCAATAGCAGAGATGTGCCTGAACTGTCTTACCCCAGTAATCAGATTAGTTAGTGTCTTCTAATGATAGAAAAAGAGTTCAGGTCTTCTCATCCCTTTATGAAGACACTGATCTCATACTGCTAGATGTAAACCTAAGCACTCCCAGAGGACTCACATTCAAATAACATCACATTGCTATTTATGGATTCAGTGTATGATTGGGGAAGGGACACAAACGTTCAAGCTGTAGCAATTATAGACCCCAGATATAAGAATTCAGTGTGAGGGAAGAGAGATACAAAAGCTTTACAATGGTTCAAAGACAGTTACATGAAAAGTAAGGTCTTGCTGAAGGGTTCTCTCTCCCTCTCCTCTTCTCTCCCCTTCCATCCCTCTCTCTCATCCTCTCCACTCACTCTTTATCTTTCTATCCCCCCTTATGTCTCCCTCCATCTTCTCCCTCCATTTCTCTCATTCTCTCTCTTCCTCCTCTTCCTTCTCCTCCTTCTCCTTCTCCTGCTCCTGCTCCTGCTCCTCCTCCTCCTCCTCCTCCTCCTCCTCCTTTTCTTCTTCTTCTTCTTCTTCTTCTTCTTCTTCTTCTTCTTCTTCTTCCTGTTTCTTTATTTACTGGTAAGTACTTAGGTTTGTGGAATAATTTTTTCCCATTTCACCAGGATTTGTTCTGGAGATTACATCTGGTCATTGACCTACAGCTTCTGAGCAAAGGAAAGAGACTGGCCCAAGTGCAGGTGAAGACCCTAGTAAGGCTCATCCCATTGAGTTTATCTTGAAAATACTGAGAGGCTGTGAAAGAGTAGTCAGATACTGAGCGGATCAGCATACCCAAGGGAAGAAATAAAGACATCAGCATAGGCATACTGACATCAGGATGGACGACTCAGCCTTTCAAATAGTGGGTGAGCCTCTTTTATGTGCCATATACAATTCCAACTTACAGGGGTAAAAAATAAATGCTCTCAATCTAGTGAAAGAGCAGATACTAATTAGATATAAATTTAAAGGTAAAATTGCCAATAGATAAATGCTGTAAAATAAGTTGTCAGAGGACCAAAGGGAATGTCTAAGTGAGTACCTTGGAATTAGCCAGAGATGACAAGCAGGGGCACCAGATGGGGATCAATTTTATGACTCTCAACCTGAAATTTACATCAAAAGATTAACATAGCAAAATGGTTGCAGTTACTCACAAAGAGTATGGAAGATGGTATCCAATGTTAGCCTAGGAGAGGATGTATTCTAAAGAAGAACAGAGAATGGAGACCAGAAGTTGGGCCTGGCAGCACGTTTCCAAATCACCTTATGATGTGACATCCTGATTCTGCCTCCTTTTGGGAGAAAGGAAGAGGTGTAGAGAGAAAGGGGGGGAGGCGAGCCTGGAGTGGAGAGAATAAAAATTAATATTTCCCTTTTGGGGTAAGGAATGAATAGTCTTACAACATTGGGGACTGGAGATGAGCAGATAATGTGATTAGGAGAATCTGAGGGCTAGCCTACCAACATGGGCTAATTTGTGACCTCCCTGGGCTAATCATTTCAGGCCTTTCATCAGCTGAGAGTTGATTCAGTCAATGAAAAGAAATTCTGCAGTTAGCTTTTCAGGTTTCTTAATAATACATCTAGTATACTTGTTTGGAAGCACAATATAAACATTGGCAAATCGAATTTAACTTTGAAAAATAATTATACACTGTTTCAAAGATAATGTATTGTTACTAAGAACAATATAAAAACATCAAAAAGTGCTGATAGAAAAGGAATTACATGTATAACTATACCCACATATATGAAATGTGAAAATAATGCTATTTTATTGTATTATGAAACAGTAAAATTTTACTTCTCTATGTATATAGCTTTGATATAGTCATAGTGGATAAACACGGTTTTGAAAAATCAGGAAATACATTATTTATAGTTTATCACTTTGTTTATTCCCATTTGAAAATATATTGAGAACATTCTCTCTGTATAAGCATTTTTCTTAGACTATAATGTTGTTAATTAATGGTAGTATTTTTTATTGAAATCACCATAGTTAACAAAGATTTAGGTTATTACTGAAAATTTTCTGCTGTAAACAACCTCATGTTGAAGTAACTATCTTCAAGATGGGGCTCTCTCTGTCTGCACTTCATTCCTTGGGTGAATCCCAAATAGATTAATCAATCAATCAAAATATATAGACATTTTACAGATTTTTTTTTTTTGGTTTTTTGAGACAGGGTTTCTCCGTGTAGCTTTGCGCCTTTCCTGGAACTTACTCTGTAGACCAGGCTGGTCTCGAACTCACAGAGATCCGCCTAGCTCTGCCTCCCGAGTGCTGAGATTAAAGGCATGTGCCACCACTGCCCGGCATTGTGAAGTATTCTTAACCACTTAGTTTTTCAACATGTATTCCTTATTTTCTATGTAACTTCAGAAGAATTTTAAGTAGCTTACAGCAAAATAAAATAACAGAGAAGGGAAATCGGAGCTAAAAAGAAAAATAAAGAAGAATGTGAGATAAAGGATGGTAGAAATATAGGCATTTCTGTTCTTATCCTTCCCTCTGGTACACACAGGAAGGTTCTCCTGTGAAGCCAGGAAGGAGCTGCTTAATGAAGACAGGGAGTGAATTAGATGGATTCAAACTACCGCTGGCTCACTACTCCCGTGGTGTCATGCAGTCAAAAGGTATTTATAAGTCAGAAGTGAAATTGTACAAATTTATCATGAGCACTGCCTTCAAGGTCACCTCAGGAGGAGAGGAATGCAAGCGGGATGTCTGATAGTGGGGGCAGAAATTCTAAGGGGAGCTGCAAGTAACAGTGATTGCCTCTGTAGGAAGCTTGGGAGGAATGCAGCAGAGGAAGAGTCAGCAGAGGAACCTCTTCCCTTTCTGAGAGTTCAATGTCATTTCACAAACACAGGTAATGTCTCCCATTGCTCTTAGTGTGAAATGGTAGCTTTTCCTTATGCTTTGTCCTTAATGTGTGACTTTGATTAGAAACATGACCAAAGGAGACCCAAGGAGTCACTGCAGAGTTCAGGAGTCAAGGTAAAACCAAGCGCTAGCACCACCAAAATAACTCATTAACTTAGTATGAAAGAAGAGTGCAAAGAGATGCAGAAAAGATATGTTTGTCTGTGTCTGTGTCTGGAATCCAGAGCCTCGCCTAAAGGCTAGTAGATGACATCTGGGCATAGTGACTGGCTTCACAGCAATGTCTTGGTTATGGGATACAGTGAAGGCTGATCCCTCTGGTGAAAGATGGGGATATCCCCAAGGAGTCCAATACAGTTGACTGGAATCCTTTCAGAACACTGGTTTGGCATCTGGTCCCTACTGTGCAAACTGCAAAACTTCTCTGGGTCTGAATCACGTGAGGACAGAAAGTTTAGTTTTATTTTTAAGGGTGAACTGGTTTATGAATTTTATGGATGGTAGCCTCTAAATCATCATTGTAAACTTATAAACTCTAATATTGTAAGATGTTGTTCACATTAGCTGAGTCCATATTAGATATTGTGTATTGTGCAGAACACTGCAGATTTAAAAGTGCATGTCACAGGTTAATGAGAAAAGTGACTTCAGCAGGGAATCATTATAACTATGGTCATGGTTATTAAGTTCACATGTCTCTATCTGCATGGAGAGAGAGAGAGAGAGAGAGAGAGAGAGAGAGAGAGAGAGAGAGAGTCAAGGTCTATGGCTAGAAGGTCACAAGCCCTGGGGGGAACTATTGCTGTTTTTGCTAAATGGACATATTGTCAAATGGCTTCTAAATATTTATGTGTATAGCCGTAGACATAAATTCATGATGTACCCAGCCTGAGTTAGAGAAGCTCCTCTTTGCAGTGGATGAGGGTTAGTGCAGACTTTGAGTTGATCAAAGTGCTGCAAATAAGTGAGTATGAGTGTCCCTGCCCAAATGGGACTTCTATGTCTCATTCTCCAGCCCAAGGAACACAGAGGAGTCGTGTGTCTGTGTCTGTGTGTGTGTGGGGGGGTGTGTTGTAAAGCAGGAGGGTTGAAAGGAGTGCCGTAAAAGGCACATTTCTATATCTGCTGCTACCATGAACACACAGCAGCTGTCTACCTGCACAGGACTGTCACAGACACAGACATACACTGGCACATAAAGACACACATACACACAGATACATACACACAGAGGCACATACACAGACATGCACACACAGACATACACATGCACATATATGCACATGCCCCAAAACACAGACACACAACCACAATACACACATGCATTCACAGGCATACACACATGCACTCACACAGAGACACACACAGGCAGGAAAGTGGAAGGAGGGCTAATTGGGAAAAGAAGGGATCAACAGGAGCAGGAGGGGCAGATATAATCACAATACATTGTCTACAGTTAGCAAATTGTCAAAAATGTTCTAAAGTTGAAAGTGGAGATGGCTTCACAATCCTATGAATGTACTTCCCTAGCAGCTACTGAATTGTGCAAATGGGCAAGTCATGTGCTTTGTGATTTATCAATGAACTTTTCACTTTCTTTTGTAGAGTCAGATACTTGGATTTGCACACTTCTTTTTCGTTGTTGTTGTTGGTATTTACATACCAACCACAGATTGTCTTCTCTTCCCTCCTCCTGCCCCCCAGACTTTCCCCCCAACCTACCCCCCATTCCCTTCTCCGACAAGGTAAGGCCTCCCATGGGGAGTCAGCAGAGCCCAGTATATTCAGTTGAGGCAGGTCCGAGACCCTCCCCCTGCATCAAGGCTATGCAAGGTGTCCCACTGTAAGTAGTAGCCTCCAAAAAGCCAACTCATGTATCAGGGATGGATCCTGATCCTACTGCTAGGGGACCCCTTAAGCAGATCAGGCTATACAACTGTCTTGCTTATGCAGAAGGGATTTGCACACTTCTTAGGAACCTGGAAAGGATAGATGATCTAGAGCACTTGGAACTTTGCGGCCATGCCTGTCCTATCTAATGCGATCGCCTTAACCACCAACTACAACTCACTTCTCCCAAGATAGCCGATTCAGGCTCTTAACTGCCTTTGGCTCTTCTGGAGCAGGCCACTCGCTAACTTCCTTTGTGGGGATATCAAATGCTGTGATCTTACATATCATGCTGGGAATACAGTGTCACACCAGTTAGATAAAATCTCTGGCAAGATGAGAAAGTCAATGTTGTAGGAGTCATTTTATATAATTCTCACCTCTGCACTACAGAAGAGCATGGTGACCACAGGAGTTCCTGGAAGTGGCAGATACCTGAAAATGTCTCTGAGCATATAGGTAAACTAATAGAGAGAGTAAGAATGAGCTGAGAGAAGAGGGAACTCACGGGCCTCCACTTGGATGTCCATTAAAATGAAGCCAGAACACAGCCCATTATTTCCAATGCAAAATTCCTGGCTCTGGCCCAGTCCACTGAGCTTTTTGCTTTACAGGCCAGAATGCCTCCAGCCCTCTTCCAGGTGTTGCTGCCCCCACTGGTTTCCTCCCCAGCCTGGCAGATGATTTTTTCAATGCACATGGGAGGCTGGATTCTAAATCTCACCACAGAAAAGCATGTGGCTACTTCAGCCTGATTTCTACCTACATCAGAGAGAAAAGGCTGATAATGGAACCTGAGCCATAAAAACAGCAGAAGTGGGTGGTGAATGGAAAGCAGATGGTCCCTGTGGAGCTTCACTGTGGGACCCTTTGTTTGTTTGTGAACAAAGATAAGGGAAGGCTCAGGGCTGCCAGGCCCCTAACAGCAGCTAACAAGGCTAAGTCCCAGGCTCCCAGTCAACCCACTTCTGCTGTCTCTGCTGGGCTTCTGCTCTCCAAATCCCAATTCCCACTTCGCTTTTCACAAAAAGACACAATAAACTATACCATTATATATTCTTGCTAAACATTATTTGTTTCAACCTTCAATTCCCATCATGGAGACATCATCGGTATATTTATTTTTACATGAGAGGAATTTCAGAGTTGGAAAACAGCACCTTAAGCTGTAAGCACAAAAGAGCTCTTGCCTCAGAAAGGAAAAGACAACATATTCTACAGCTAAATATGAGTGGCCATGTACCAGGAGCAGAGTTTCACGTTGCCCAAATACCATGTTCCAATGTGGTAACAATTTTATGTCATTTTTATAGTTACAGAACAAAAGAAAGTCATAAATCCACTTACTTTTCAAATATATTGGTGGGAATATCAGGCAGGCAAATTACAATAAGGTGGAAAAATTCCTGCTGTTGGTTTTACATACTATCTGATAATATTCTGAGTTTGGGGGTTGGTTGAAGCTAGTGTTCTGTTAATACATTTCAAAAGGCTCTTCTGATAGTCGAAGGACATTAGGTCAGATCCTGAGGTGAGCAATGAAAGGCTATTAAGATAGCTAAAGATAGCTAAGATGGCTTGGCTCTAGATCTGTCACATTCCAACTTTTACAACAAGGAAGTCCTATTGGTCTATCAGCCTTATAGAATCTTTAACATAGGGGTGACTTTTCTTCTGGAACTTCAGTCCATATTCTTAACACCCCAGACTGCTAGGTAACAGAACCAAGATTCAGTCTCAAGGCTCAGGCCATGCTCAAGGCTAAGTAGAAATGTCATAGTATATAATGAAATATTTAAAAATATAATCCAGAGATTAAACTCAATATAATGATGTATTTATTCCTTTCTAGTCTGTTTTGCATAGTTGATAACTGTTCATTTATACATTGGCATATAACTTCACATTTTGCTTTTTAATGCACTATTTTAATATGTTGGCATCATAAACTGTTGGTATTGCAAATATAAATCATTTGCTTGTCTGAATCACATTGTCTACAATATACATATATATCATAGTTCACACTTATGAACTTTGGCTGTGTGCTTGTATACTGCCTATGTTGTTGGGACAATGAATGATGGTCCCATGACTATCATTTTATACAGTTGTATGTTACTTTTCTTATTGTTGTGAGAAAATGCATGGCAGAAGCTACTTAAGGGAGGAAGAATTTCTTGTAGCCCACTGTTGAAGAGATTACCTGTCACAGCAGTGAAGGCACGTTAGTGGAGACTAGCTAGGTTCCTGTTGGATACAGAAAGAACTTGCTATATGGCTTCCTCTCCTCTCTGTGAATCAGGAAGCAGAAAATGACTCTGGCAGGAATTGGAATCCATCATTAATTCATAAGACCATTACCCCTGTGGCCCACTTTCTCCAGTGAGGAGGCTCTGCCTCCTAGGGTTCCATCACTTCCCCAAACAGCATGGCCACCTGGGACACAGTTGTCCAAACACGAGCTATTGGGGACTATTTACATTTAAACTATCACAACAACACTGTGTGTTTATCAATTTCCAACAGTAACAGTGGCAAATAACTTTCAAAAGAGGCTTTCTTTGCTTCTTAATAAGATCCACATCTTAGCAACTGTTTCCTTAAGTTGTGACATATATGGCTTACACGTTTTATTATTGTAGGGCCACCAATGCACATGTGTGTATGCTTAAGTGTTTGCATATATTAATGTTTATATATGTTAGTTTATTTGCCTTTCTGTGTACTGTCATAAAATGCAGCTGTATATACAACTACACAGAGCCATCTGCTGTAATAATTATGTGACACAAGTCATACAGCAGGGACCTCCCAGCTCTCCATTCCTCTTTACCTAGGACTTGACAGAAAAGACAGACATTTACAATGAAGGAGCCTCTTTCCTCACAGAATCTGGAAAGTGTTCTGAACACATCAGTTTCTTGACCTCTCTTCAGGGCTTGCAAGGGAATCCCTTTGAGAAAATGGAGTTCCCATTAGGACTTCTCCAAGATTTATACAGTCAGGGTATGAGGAGATGGACATACAGATTCAAGGCCCGAATTCACAAGCCCACTTTCCTCCTACCACCCTATTGAGATACCCATTCCCAACAAAAGTGTAACATTTGAGTTGCATGTATACAACACCAATACACTGGAGGACGTGCTATGTAATCCACCTCTACCTTCTGTGAAGAGTTTGATGTAATTCTTTCTGCATGGCTTTTCTCAAGTTTTTTTTTCATCACATGTCAGGCATCTGTCCTCTTAGTATCCTGTATTCTAGGTTTGTGTGGACTCCAAGAGCCTCCTCCCCCCACTTCACACTTCTCATTTCCCTTGCAGAGGTTTAAAAAGGGGTCTGCAGCCTGCTGTGTCTGGCTGAGGTTTATGAGGAGGGGGGTTAAGCTGAGAGGCGCCAGACACTGCTTCAATTACACTTTGCTTGTTCTGAGGGCTTTAATCATGACCTCTTTCTCAATGGATCCTTTCAGAAAGGCCAGGGGGAGAACAAGCAATTGGAAACCCTAGTAGTAATCAGGGTCCCAGACCTCCAACTCCACGGAGAAACATACTTGGGACATAAGATTCATCAAAAAGGAAGAAAAGCTCAGAAAGAGAGACTAGCCATTCTGAAAGGAATCCATAGATATGGGGGACTGAGAGTGTGTGGGGGGAGTGTGTTCTGCATAGCAATCATAAACAATAAGTGGAAAGCTTAGGTGACAATAATTATGCTCTGTGGTTTTAATTAAGAGGTCTCTTGGGCCAGATGTTCATTGAAAAAAAAATTAAAATGCCTCCTGGGATGTGTAATGAAATTTACACCCCCATGGCTAGGGAGGAGAGCCGAGATGGGGGAACGGATGCATTGCAGACTTATGGGTCTGAAGCCTGAGACTTCCTGTGATGGAGAATGGAAGAGGAGAGTGATCTGTGTTTTGGGTGGAAAGCTTCAACCTATCCCCCAGGCTATGGCATTTGTATTTGCTCCTGAGCAGCCTGTTCACCAGAGCATGCCTGCTTCTGATTAACACAAAGAGGACAGCCAGTGACTGAGAGCTTGCCTGGTCTGGCTGGCTCAGGCATCTGTGTGCTCTCTGGACTCATTGTCCTGAGGAAGGAACCAGTGGAAGCAGCCTGAGTCCACCCTGTGGCTTGGAGCCCATAGCTTCTGCCCCCAAAAGGGTGTGGCACATGACTGGTTTTAGCACTGGGAAAATAGGTTGGGCTGTAGTGAATTTAGCCAACTTTCTCACTCTCCAGACATCTTCCTGTCCAATAATTTTTCAGCATGAGCTTGCCATTTGTTGCCCATGCTCTAATAAATGCCAAAGTCCTAAATAATTAGCATGGAAGTGGACATTTTCCCGGAAAGATAAATGGAGAAAAGACCAGCCATTGTAACACTAACTTCCACTGGGCACTTTCTAGGCAGTTTCCATGGAGTATCTCATGCCACCCCCAGGAGAACACTGTGAAGTAGATCTATTTTATCTCCTTTTCCAGCGAGAACTCAAGCTTGGATAACGCTAGGAGCTTGCCTGAGCTCACACCATAGAGAAGTGGCAGAGCAGGATGGGATCCCAGACAGCATATGTTTGCAGACTGGTCTCTAAGTTCATAAACGGAATCAAAAGGGAAAGAAATCGAGGGAAGATAAGAATGGGAGGGAGAACCTAGGTACTAGAGGTAGAAAGGACAGTTCTCCTGTGGGCCAGAGTTGACTGTTGCTCTCAAGAGTCAGGTAGTAAAGAGGCAATGCTCTGTCCTGCATGTACTCTGTTTCATAATCCATTCAGTGTTGTCATTGTAGCACAAAGGCACGAGAGAGTGGCTATCTTCTACTAAACCTCTACTTTACCCTAACAGGTGGACTGCATTGATAGGATTTGGGTTTCCAATTCCTGTCTAGTGCCATCATCAAAATCTGATCTATAGATGGGTCTTGAGTGAGAATAGACTTCAATATTTTCATCTACAGATTCATTCATTCATTTATTTATTTATTTATTTATTTATCCATCTACTTATTTATTTATTTACTTTTAATTTTTATTGTTTTGTTTTTTTCCAAGAGAGCGTTTCTCTGTGCAGTTTGGTGCCTGTCCTGGATCTCGCTCTGTAGACCAGGCTGGCCTCGAACTCACAGAGATCCGCCTGGCTCTGCCTCCTGAGTGCTGGGATTAAAGGCACACACCACCACCACCGCCCGGCTTCATCTACAGATTTATTGAGGCTCTAAGAATTTGAAGTTCAACATCCCAGTGTTGATGCCTTTCCCTTTCATTCATAAACTTTTCTATGACCTCACCACTGGCACCAGTTCGATTCTTGAGTGAAATTCCTAAGTTCAACCATGAAACTATTTTCTTTGTCACCTTGATTTTATTGATTCTGTTAATACAACTACTTGAAATGAATGCCTGGGTAAGTCCTTGTACCCTGTGTTCCAGTTCTGGGGACAGGGTTCTCAATGGCAAACCATGTTATTGAGTGTCTCCTAGTGGTGGTGTGCCCTTCTTTGAGTCAGCACTATCCTGTTGCTGCTATGCATGC
>CABHPR010155660.1:0-44636 GCA_902168415.1 Peromyscus melanophrys | reverse complement strand
TTTTGTTTTGTTTTGTTTTGTTTTGTTTTGTTTTTTTTACGTTGTTGTTGTTGTTGTTTTAGACAGTGTCTGAGTATGTAGCCCAAGCTGGACTGTGTAGCAGGAAACTTAAATGGTCTTATTAATAAAAACAAACCTGAGGCCAGGTATTGGGGTGAATGCTGGAAGATCAGAGAAGCAGAACAAGCCACAGCTACCTCACCTTGCCAGTTCTTCAGCTGATCCTGTTTCCTCAGACAGGAAGCCTCTGAGTCCTCATTCAGAATGGATCTCAGCAGAACTGCTCCTCAAAAGCCTAAAAGCTTAACCAGCCAAATGCTGCTAGTTTCTGGTCTTCATGCCTTATATGTCTTTCTCTTTCTGCCATCACTCCCTGAGATTAAAGGCTCACTTCTTGGGATTAAAGGTGTGTGTCACCAAGCGTGGCTGTTTCCAATGTGGCCTTGAACTCGCAGAGATCCAGGGGGATTTCTGCCTCTGGAATGCTAGGATTAAAGGTATGAGTGCTACCATTTTCTAGCCTCTGTATCTAGTGGCTGTTCCATTCTCTGACCCCAGAAAAGTTTATTAGGGTGCACAATATTTTGGGGAACACAATACCACCACAGGACTGGAAATAGCTTTGTTGATAGTGCTGCCTTGAACCCATGGATCTACTTACCTCTGCCTCTTGAGTGCTATTACAGCAGGCATTCACACAACACCAGGTTTGGATTTCCTTAATATAATCAATGTGAGAAGACCAATATCAGTTGTGTGTCAGATCTTTTCCTATGCAGAAATCTTGAAGGATATAAGAGTGAAGAAAGTGAATTGTGCAATGCATGAATTCTTTGCTCTCTTCTATTGACTGCAGTTATAAAGCAATTAGCTGCCTCAAGTTCTTACTTGGCTTTCCCTCAGTGCTAGAAACTAAGACCCATAGGGTCTGGTGGAGCCACATGTGTATTGAGAGCCAGTGATAACAAAAGTCCATGAAAGTATGTAGAAGTGACAACTAGTGTTCAGAAGGTCAATCTATCAGAATCAAGGTTCTGTTTGGTGAAACCATCATGCAAGTCGTTATGGAATTACTGCCTTTTGAATGAATTGGCTGTATCTTGTAAACTTCTTGTGCAATAACAGCTATCATTTGCCTCATTTAGTGTGAATTTCCATGTTATGTGTACATGTAATCTCATGATTGCATCTCAATCTTATGGGCACACATAATGTGGATAGTGTGGAAGATAGTTTCTTATTTAACTGTACATTTTTATGAATGGAAACATACTAAAATATGCTTCATACTAGATCTATTGTCCCATGTGGACTATAGACACTTAGAGGTCTTGTTCTCTATCCTTAGCCACTGACAAGGTAAATATTAGCCAGACAAAGTGTCCTCATAGAACCTTGACAGAGCAGAACTGCAGAAGCCTGACCTTGTTAGATCAAAACCCTTTAGAAGAATTATAGCAAATTAGAAGGGATAGTGCAGGTGTCTGGCCTTGGTATATCTTAGTCCTTCAAGAGATCAGTAGCACCTGTGTTGCTCTAAGTTTTCTCCACCAGCACCTCCCCATTCTGATTCAAATAACAATTAACACTTTGTATTTATTTCTACACCAGTTTTTAACACATGATTTTAGGCTCAGTAGACTAATTATGTATAGGTCGTGAGATTCAGGTGACTAACAGAAAAAGGCTATTAACTAACTAACCATGTCTAAATATTATTAATCACATAAAGTAGTACACGTATTCTTTGCCTTTTCCTTAAATCTCTCATTGGTTTAATTTTTTTCCTTGTATCCCTTTCAGCTATCCCTTTAAGAGATAGCCAGAACTTTTTACAACCTACAGCTGCTGTCAGTCACCAATTAAGCTGAACAAGCCAACTGTGACTCTTATCAGAACACTTATCCCTGAGTTTTTACTAACAAGTTGTTCATATATATATATATATATATATATATATATATATATATATATGGAGACAAAGAAGAGAGGAAGATGGAAAGAACTAGATAGACATAAGAGAACAGCAGAAGGGACTGAGAGCAGAAGGAATAGCAGCAGGACTGAGAGGAGGTAAATATGAGAACAGAAAAGAAACTGTGTAGATAGAATTTTACTTAGAAGAATAAAGTAATGGAGTAAAGATCTTAGTGTGCTTAGATTCATTTGATATCCCTCAGATTAGAATCCTCAGCTGGTTGTTAGACTCTTCCATGGACCCTGGGAGAAAACAATAAAGGCTGGATCTTTCACTGTTTTTTTGGTACAAGTGGGCTGGGGAGAAGATGATGCTTCCATCATCCCTGCTAACTGCAACAAGATATGTAGCTAAGATTAATATGTCTGAGTGTTCAGATTCTCCAGGGATAATGCTGATGTAGATAACTTTCCAGGAAGAATAAAGGAAAATGTCCCTCTTTGTTACAGTTGCAGCTTTGTGTTTTCCAATGTGTATGATAACAAATGTGGCAGATACTGAACAGCTTGGAGTTAGAGCAACTATGGGGATGGGAGAGGTCAAGAATTGCTGTCGGGCCGGGCGTTGGTGGCACACGCCTTTAATCCCAGCACTCGGGAGGCAGAGCCAGGCGGATCTCTGTGAGTTCGAGGCCAGCCTGGGCTACCAAGTGAGCTCCAGGAAAGGTGCAAAGCTACACAGAGAAACCCTGTCTCGAAAAACCAAAAAAAAAAAAAAGAATTGCTGTCATTCTCCACATGGGATAGGTGGCATACATCCTTGATGAGTGGGTTCTGCTATATGAGTAGGAGAATGCTCCTTAATTGAGTTAAGAACTGCAAAATATATACAATCCCTTAAAGTAGAACATATTGAGTAGGATCATAGGCAGGCTACGGTATCACTTGCCCAACCTTTGTTGTGGATAATAAAACATGCAGCTGAGGTTCAAAGGTCTGCTAAGAAAGAATCTCCCAACATCAAGGATGTATTATAATGAGAAAAAGAAACATGCATTGCATCTTCTGAACTAGCATTTGAATTGGCAAGAAAAGTGAAAATAACATTAAGAGGTAGAGGATGAAAGAGAGGTGTTGACTGCCATTATTATAATGGATGGACATAACAAATGAGAATACACATTAGTCCTTTGATAGAGAGCCATTCTTACCATCTATAAAGAAAATGCCACCCAATGGGAAGCATCAGTGAAATGGGATATAGTGAGGTAAAATTATAAAAAGGTACTATTCAGATTCAACCCAGAAAATGAAAATCTATGACTCAGCAAGCAAATGGAGGCTGTAATAAAAGCCCAGAACAGGAAATAATGATATTTGAGGAATATTCTACATATGATTTACTTGAATTTAGAAAACAATTTTTAAAGAAGAAATGAAAGTCATATAAAGACTGGCTCATAAGGCTGTAAGACATGAGGCAATTACGAAAAACTAGTCCCTCCCTTATTATCACAGAGGTCTTTCTTTCTTATTATTTGAATATAATTTTATGATAACACTGGATATCATTTACATCATTAATATATAACAAATATCTGGATTGCTGTGATGAGGGAAATCAGTACTTAATAGATTATCATATAGTTATATCTATATTTGATTATGGTATATATTTAATAATCATAAGTTAAATAAATACATTGGTATGAACTCCTTTTTGTTATTTTTCGTATGTAGAAAAATCTCCCATAGTTGTAGGAACACATATTAAGTCATCCCTTTCCTAAATGTTCCCATAACATATTCTACATTTTTAAAGTTTTAGATCAAATTTAAACACAAAGATGAGTTCTTTACTTCAGATGAATTTACATATCTTTCATCACTGTTCACACTAATTGGAAAGGGAAACTTACTTTCTCATCTTCTTTCTTTTTTCTTTCTCTTTTATTTGATTTGAGTGAGGGAAAGATTTATTCCATCTTATAAATCCCAGGTCTCAATCATCATTAAAAAAAATAATAAATCAGAGCAGGAAGTATAAGTGGAGCCTGAAGAAAGAAACTAAAGCAGAGGGTATGGAGAAATAGTACTTACTGGTTTGCTCTCCATGACCTGCTTAGCCTGTTTTCTGTTTAAGAAATATAATTGTTTTAACTGAGATAGAATTACATAACTTTCCTGCATCCGGTCCTTACAAGTTGCCCTCCCTTAAACACCTCCCATTATCCTCCACCCTCTCAAGTTACTAGCCTCTTTCCTTTGATTATTTTTGTTACTTTCTATATATACATATATATATGTGTGTGTGTGTGTGTGTGTGTGTGTGTGTGTACACACACACACACACACACACACACACAAGTGTATATAATCGTCTCTTTTTATTTTCTGTGTCTATTTGGATTAACAATAAAGGGGTTCATCCCTGGAACTATTTACTTCTCCCATAAGTAAATAGTTCCCTAATTCCTAGAAGTACCTCTGTGAAATCACTTCCCTTTCATGTTAACATATCCATTGACATTGATACTGCTGCAATTTTGTTATTCCAGCCATGTCAAGAAAGACTGTTTATCAGCAGACTTCTTAGTATTTTGGCTCTTAAAATCTTTCAGCTCCATCTTCTACAATGCTCCCTGAGCCACAGATGCAGGATCTGTTATGTAGATTTATGTGCTGGGTCTTGGCTAACCATGATAGTTTGATCTTTACATTAAGTTTAGGTTTATCTTTTGTGATGATCTAAATTTGCTGTAAAGAGAGGTTACTTGGAGATAAGTGGTAAGTACATTTATCTGTGGGTATAAGGATAAAATTTAGAATGTAGTAAAGAATTGTACTGGTCTAGCAAAGTGTTCTATACCTCACTAACACCGGGAAGTTGGCTAGGATTTGACCAGAGATGGTTCCCCTTCTGTTGAGTGTGTGTTTGGTCCAACTGAACAGCTGATGGTTGCCAGGGACATGTGAGTGTCTCTTGAGAATCTATTCACATCTTGAAGTGCTAGTAATTGTATGTATATATGAAGCTTGTTAGAACTATTTAATTATTTCCCTAGTTTTTGTTTGTTTGCTTTTTTTATTATTGCTTAATTTTCTAGAAACTTAGATGGCTGTAAAAAAAGTTTTCAGGTCAGACATTGAGTCCCCTGTAGGGTTGACTCTTAACAGTAGAAGGTGGACTCCTAAGGACATTTTGCATTTCTCAGTGCTTGAACATACTAGATATTCAAGTATTCATACTTTAGTAATAGGAGAACTTAGAGGTAATTCCTTAGGCATTTAAAAAGGTTAAAAATATTTCCTTAACAAATCAATAGCCAGAACATAGCCAGAGACCACAAGGGTATTAGGAGCAAAGTAATTGAGATAAAAAAATTTTGAATTGATTAGTTTGGTAAATAGACAATTGGATAATTCACAAACATATAATTACAAATTGATTGCATTGATATTTCTTGTAATTATTTTCAGTGGAGAATAAAGTGACCTATAAATCAGTTCTTGTTCTCCATATGCTGAAATAGAAACATGACAGGTATGTTTCAAATATTTCAACATTCTGTTTTAAAATACAGTAATTAGGTTTGATGGGGTCTTGAAGGAAAGTAGCTTTAAGTTGTAACAATATATTAGAAGAAAAACTAGCATTTATATATTTGCTATACATTTTATAAATTTTGACATTTTTCCTCTTTGTCATATAGAAAAAAATACATTTAAATGTTGTTTCTTAAGAAACCAGTTTTTCTGTATGGTAGAATTGTACTATAAAAATACTACAACCATAACTTCTATTATTTCTCTGATAATTGTTGGAGACTATTCCAGATAAATTTGTTGAGAATAATAAAATAAAACAAAAACTGTCATTTTTATTATTTTTAAAATCAAATGAGATGCTATCATTATCATTTAGTCATATGTTACTGTTATTTTAATATTGGTAATAATTTATGTGTAACAAAAAATATGAGATTAAGTATCTAAGTCTGAAGGCAAAGGGAATATTAAGAACTCTTTACTGTCAGAATTATATGACTACACTATTTCAGTGGGACTCTGACTGATCTAAAGTTGAAGGTCACTGAGTTGTATTGGGTTTATACTTCTACAGAGAATATTGGACAAGCCACAAGACATCAATCTTAGAGTCATTAAAGAATTCATCATTAAAGGGAATAGTAATGAGGCTTTAGAGAAGAAAAACACATTAGAAATTAAAGTATTAGTTTCTCTCTATAAAAAAGAGAACAAGAAGAACAAGACAAAGAAAACAAAAGACTGAAATTTTCAAGTATGACCTTAACCTAGAGTTTGCATTAAGCTTTAAAAAAAAAATCAAGCATGATATGAGAGGATCTATAGAAATGTTGGGAGATGGGGAAAGTCAGGATGGTTCAAGTTGGGGCAAGTGGCAGGGGGTTGCTACAGGCAAAAGTAATATTTCAGCCTCAGGCATTTTGAACTGAGATTTGGGTTAGAAAAGAAAATCTCAGATCACTTGAGTATAAAGTTTTGAAAAGGAGCCAATAAAAGTTCTTGATTACTTGGAGGTCAGAAAACTTGGACTGAGCACTTTGTACTATAAAAATTGATGGATATCATAAAGGAAGATTTTACCTCAATCTATAATCACACAGAGACTGTGACTATTAGGAGTGAGCAGCAAGTACAATGACAAATTTTTTTAATGAAATCTCATGTACATCAAGTTAGACAAAAACTTACTATGTAGCCAAGGATAACCTTATGTGTATGTGTAATCCTGCCGGGTTCAATAAGAAACCACCACTACCTGTATAAGTGAATTACATAACTGTACTTCTAGGAAAATACTACTTATCATCATTTTGTATTATTTTAAGATTATCTGGTAGCTTCCTTAGAAGAGATTTGTAGATAAGCTATTTTGTGGTATTTTCTTCAGCTAGTCAATTTTAATGCTTCCCATAAATGTTAACTGCCTTTTCGAAGGTTCACAGTAATTCTGCAAAAGTAACAAAGACAACCATTTAGTAGCATGTACTTAAATAATACATGGAACTGAAATCCAAGTAATTTTAGAACAGTCTTTCTATGCAAAGCAATGGTACTTTGAAAAATACAACTTTTCAAATACAAAATACTTTGATAAAAGTTGATTAGTCAAGTGGTAAAGAGCACTTGCTACTCTTCCAGAGAGTCTGAATTTGAATTGTTGAATCCACATTAGGTGGCTCACAACTACTAATAAAACTAGCTCCAAGAGATTTGGCCGTATCTTCTGACCCCTGCAGGTTCTTTTGCACGTATCACATCCACTCAAGCAAACACAGAACACATACACATACTCAAAATAAGAATAAATCTCTAAAAAGAAAAAGATGCTAATTTCCCCATTACTAGCATAGATGAAATAAACTAAACAAATCCATAATACTTCCACTTTACTGTATGTCATATTTGAACGACTTGCCTTATTTCATAAGACTTGCCAACATGTGACACTACCCAGGGAATCCACTTAGTGTTTATCACCATCCTCAACTTACCAAAATGTAAAGTATGCTTACTACATGAGTAACTTGGGGGTATGAATAGTGGCAGAATATGTTACCAGAAACAATTTATAGGAAATACAGATTATTTTGGCTTACAGTTCAAGGGGACACAGTAGTACATAACAGCAGAGAAGATACAAATAAATGAATGAGCAGTAGGAAGCAGAGAGTGATGAATCCTTGCAATCGGTTTTTTCTTTTTTTTTTCTGAAAATAGATTCTTCTCTCATAGAGTAGATCCTAACAACAGTTTCCCTTCCCTCCACTCCTCCTAGCTCCCTTTCACCTCCCCTCTTCTTCAGCTCCACTCCCCCTCCATTTCCCTTCAGAACAGAGCAAGCTTCCAAGAGACAACAACCAAACATGGCAAAACAAGATACAATAAGAAAAGACAAAAAAAAACATATAAATGGAACCATCCATATGTGGGTGAGTTTTCAACTTAATATAACTAATCCCCATGCAGACATGTACATAGGATTCCCTATCTAGTGATCCTAGATCCTATCAGGTTAATAATCAATATTTTCCAATGGAAGTCCTCTCCCGAGGCTTATGACAGCACAGGATGTAAAACGCATCCAACACAATTTCAAATCCTCACAGTCTTTCCACACTATTTAAAAGTTGAGTGTCATCTGAGATTAAAGGCAATCTCTAAACTGAGAACATCTATAAAATTAAAGACCTAATATATAATTATCAAATATATTTAGTGCAACAACCATGGACTAGCATGAAATATGTCAAGCTTTTCCATGGTAGAACATGGCTTTGAGAGGACAAGACTGAATTTTTTAAATTAAGATTAATTTCTAAAATGAAGAATGAGTATGTGTTATCCAATAGAATTTCCAATATGCTATTGTTTTTAATTTTTAAATATTATTATTATTTATTATTATTACATTGCATTATGGGGGTCATATGTAAAGGTAATCAAGGACAAATAATAAATGTTTTGCATTAATTCTCTCTCCCCAGTTTTATGTGTTTCTAAACATTGAACAGAGATCATTAGATTTGGACGGGAAGTGATTTCACATGCTAAACCATATCACCATAACACTTTTAATTAAATTATTTTGTTGTCTTAGTAGCTACTTTTCAAGGCACATAAAGTTGCATTTCATTCTATGCTACTAGTAACACTCCACATTTTGAGAAAATCTTAGGATTTTGATGAAGAACATTAATTTATGAACTACAACCCATGTGACTTGATTTTGAAATAGAATATAAAATGTTCAGGTACGTCAAAAACACTTAATGTTTCCTCTAATTAGCTGTTTTCTGTTGCTGTGGTGAAACATTGACCAGGACTAATTTGGAGAGAAATGGGTTTATGACAGCTCACCAGTTAGAGCCCATCTCTAAGGGAGCCAAGGAAAGAGCTCAAAGCAAGTACTTTGGAGGGAAAAAGAAGCAGACCTAGAAAGGAACACTGCTTATGGGCTTGCTTTCAGTATTATCTTCCAAGTTCCCACATAAGTCCATTAAGCTCTTAGCATTCAGTGGCTGTTGAAGCCCAAAGCTCCCAAATCCTTCACTTTCCTCCCACAAAACATTACAAGGCATAAATTTCATAAGATCAGATCCATCACAGAAAGTTCCCACTGCTGGTACAATTTCCTTCTTAAATTTTCTCTTCCTTGCTGTGATAAAACAATGATTAAAAGCAAGTTGGAGAGGAAAGGATTTGTTTTGTCCTACATATCAGAGGCCATCAACAAAGGAGGTTGAGGCGTGAAATCAAGGTAAAAACCTAGAGGTAAGAACTGAAGCAGAAACCATGGAGAAATGTTGCTTACTGTCTTGCTCCCAGGCTAATTTCATCCACCTTTATTATATAGCCCAGACTTACTGCCCAGAGATGGTACCACGACAGTGGACTGGGCCCTCCTGCACCTATTATTAAAAAAAAAATGCCCACAGACAGTCTCACAGGCCAATCTGTTGGAAGAAATTTCTCAACTGAGGTTTCCTTAGCTGTGGTTTCTGTGTCAACTTGGCAAACAAGAATAGCCTTCACAACAATCAGTGCTAAAGATGAGAGAGATTTGTGTATGAGACATGTAAACCATCACACCTCTTAACATTTGTTTGGTGACAGTAGACAATGGGAAATTTCAACAGTGTAAAATAAAGAATGATTGGTTGGAACTTTTAATACACATTATAAAATTTATAGATACCATAATTAAAAAGATTCAGTCCTGAAATTACACTCTTTTGAAATATTTAAAGTACATTTTTTTATTTTATTTTATAGGAACCATCTTTAGCTTCCTTTACTATGTCTCTCCATTTCATTTTTTTTCTTTATTAAGAAATTTTCTACTCACTCTACATACCACCCACAGATTCCAACTTCTCCCTCCTCCCATCTCCCAGCCCTCCCTCCCAAGCCACCCTACATCCCCACATCCCCCAAATCAAGGTCTCCCATGGGGAGTCAGCAGAGCCCAGCACAGCACACTGAGCCTAGGCAGGTCCAAGCCCCTTCCCACTGTACTAAGGCTGCACAAGGCATCACACCACGGGCACCGGATTCCCAAAAGCCTGCCCATGCACCAGGGATGGATCCCGGTCCCTCTGCCAAAACAGTTCAAGCCAAACAACTCTCTTCCATATCCAGAGGGCCTAGTCCAGTCCCCTGGGGCTTTCACAGCCACTAGTCTACAGTTCATGGGCCTCCAATAGTGTAGCCGATCATCTCTGCACTTCTACCTGTCATGATCTCTATGTCACTCGCCTGCAGAATCCCTCCTCTCTCTCATCGATTGGATTCCCAGAGCTCAGCCTGGTGCTTGGCCGTGGATCTCTGCATCTACCTCCATCAGTCACTGGACAAAGGCTCTATGATGGCAGTTAGGGTATTCACTAGACTGCTCACCAGAGTAGACCAGTCCAGGCACCCTTTGGACCACTGCCAGCATTCCAAGGTGGTGTCATCCTTTTGAGTTCCTGAGAGCCTCCCCAGCACCCTGCCTCTTCCTTTTCCCATGATGTCATCATATCTAAGCAAACCTTAATATAGTTTCAGCAAACTAACCAGACACTATATTAAGCATTTCCAAGAAAATTGTCATTTTAGTTGAAAAAGATGATATTAAGATGACCATATTTTTAACTGCCTATTAAGTGTTAGAAAAATAGTTCACAAAAGCAGAGCTGTTAAATACTTAAACGGATGACGTTATTCACTGGAGTTAAAAGATTATTGTGATAATAATTACTATTTTTGAAACAGATTCTCACTAGACCAAACTGGCTGTGTAATCAACATATTTTTGAGGATGACCATAAATGTGTGGTCCTCCTGCCTACTCCCCTTGAGGGCAGTAATCAAAGGTAAGAAAAACAATGCACATTACTGCATTTAGGGACTTGGAACTCAAATCCAGTTCCTGCATCCAAGGAAAGCACTCTGATGGCTGACCTCCATTTCTTCTCTGAAAGACAATTATTTTAATGAAAATAAAATTAATATATTGATGTTGTTATGTGCTTGTTAGGCATAGCTTGCATCCAGTGACATATTCATTATGAAAAATGAATGCAATTTTAAAACATTTTACTTTTGATTCCAAAGTTTAACTCAGGAAATAAATTTAAGTTCAAGGCCTGCTGTCAGCAGTAACATGAATACACAAAGAGGGAGTTAAAGCTCTCCTCCAGACACACCAGCCGTGAGGTCCTGCCTTGTTTTCAATGCTTGGCATTTCTCTAAAGAAGTTGATGCTGTCTATAACATTCCACTCGGTTGCAATATTGAACAAAAAGACCAAGTAGAATCTAATATCCAGATCTTCGGAGCTGTGTAAACCCAATGAAAAATTGCTGTTAGCTTTGCTGAATTCTGCTAGGAAATAAATGTGTTTCAACTGAAAGGAAAATAGACAGAAGAAGTTAATATTTCATTTTTTGGAAAATTGATTCAAGATACATATTTTGACACTTGTCATTGATTTGTTAAGTTTTTTTCTGTGTTAAAAGAGAGAGAAAACACAGCCTAAGAGACAAAATCTTACAAAACTATCATTTGGAGAGTTAAATGACTGATGGATTAGATAAGTGTATTGATTACATGTAATTCAAGATCCAGTACTCTTCAGTGCATAGGAGGCTGTTCCCACATAAGACACCTAGAATTGTCATTGTTTATACTTGTACTACCACAAATGTATTACAAGAAAGGACTATTTGTTAAAATACTTGATGGGGTAGTGTGTGTGTGTGTGTGTGTGTGTGTGTGTGTTTCAAAATGCGGTATATAATGCATCTACTCAGCAAGAATAATTCACATGTGAACTATGTTTTCTTTTTAATTTGTCCAAAAATCTCATTTTGTTTGGTGACACTAACAAGTTAATATGGAGAGTCCCTAGCACTTTGTTCTCTAAAGAAGGAGACCCATCTAACTTTAAAGGACAATGTATTCATCGAGAATTCAGCTCATTTATTATTTAAATACTCTGTAGAGCCATTTATATGTCTGTTTATTTGACAAAATATCAGGTTAATAATAGCTGGGGCATCATATCTTACTTCAGCTTGAATGATTGCACGGAAAGTATGGCTGCTGTTGAAATGAGACCTCTGAATTACTGTCCTCTAGAGACGTGCATGGGGAATTTAAATTACAAAACTATCAAGAACCCAAACATTGTCAACTAAGCAAAATCCTCACTGTTCACTTGATCGCCCATTGAGCATGCTCCCGTAATGGGTCTCATGCTTCAATGGGAATCCTCAGATCCTAAAGCATACTCTTCATTTCTTCATACTGACTTCGTTTTACTAGATTATTCAAATAATTAAAGAGTAATGAAGAACGCTATGTGAAGCAAAAAGTATGCCAAATTAAAAAAGGGAAAGTCTTACAACATAAAAATACATGTGCAGGCACTGAGTTAAGCATCTTAATGCAGCAAATTAGGAAAAGATTTAAAGATCCATTTACATATTTTATTTTAATGGAATAACATAACAAAAGCATGAAACATTGGGACTGGAAATGTAGCTCTATGATAGATAGTATAAGCACAAAAAATACAACTATAATTGGTTTGTTTGTTTGTTTGTTTTTCGAGGTCAGGTTTCTCTGTGTAGTCCTGGCTGTCCTTGAATTCCACTCTGTACACCAGGCTGGTCTCAAATTCAGAGATCCGCTCGCCTTTGTCTCCCAATTGCTGGGATTAAAAGTTTGTGCCACCACTCCTGGCTCAAAAACACAACTCTTACCTCAAGACAATGAGAGATAATTTATTATAAAACTAAGTGTGAGTGACTACAGCCCAAGAATACAAAATTAGTTTACCCCAAATTTCATCTTCCCACATGGAGGCAATTTCCTGAATTTTTTATAGTAACTCAATAAAGAAAGACACGAATCAAAAATACTTTTCGACATATTGGTGAAAACATTCAGTAGGCTGGTTAAAGAAGAGTATATATACTATGGAAGAGGGTCTCTGCTATAGGACTCCAATGCCATTTTAGCTTTTTTGTTTGTGGAAAAGTAGCGCTTATGCTAAGTTAATTAATTTCAATTGTCTTCATATGTTAGTCACAGAATGTTAGATACGAATTAGAGGTGGGCAAGCAATGTCTGCTTGCGCTGCTGAAGATAGCAGAAGATAATTTGTAATTAGGCTCTGGACTTACAACATCCCAACTTCTCCTTAACCTTTAAATTCTAGTAGATAATGAGCCTTGAGGAAGTTCCATCAAAGAAGTAACTTCTTTCTAGGAACATTTGCTTACCAGGACTGACAGAGCTTGTGCATGGTTCTGGGTCATACATTTTTATTGGCGAAATTACTAAGGCCACTCCACGTAGTTAAAAGGAGATTTATTTAAAGGCGTAACTCACAAATGAAGGGATAGGTAGATGATGGGTTCTGGAAGCGCCGCGCATCCCGATCTCAGGTCTTCAGCCCTCCCTTGGCCCCGCCTTGTAGGCGTGATAGTTACGGAAGCCTCAAAGGGTTGGAACTTCCAGACCAAAGCTGGAATGGTTACCCACTACACATTTTATCATTACTATTTGGATACCTGATTTTGTTCTAATCCAAATTTATAAAGATCACTGAGTCACTAAAGGTGACTAACAAATCCTTTACAAACTGCTAGATAACTAAAGAATAACAGATAAATAATGTGTTTTCATTTTGTATTATCTACTTATATATACATTTGAAGCTTTTTCTTCAGCTGTGTGTATGGGGGTTGTGTGTGCGCACATGCGCATGTGTATGAGTGTGTGCATGTGTGTGATGTGTATGGTTTGTTTGCTATAATATTGATTGCTCATCACATTTCCTCTAGATGTAAAGCCTTGTAACAGGAATCTTAAAAGGTCTTATTAAAAAAAAAAAAAAAAAAAAAAAAACAACCCAGAGCCAGATATTGGGATGAATCCTGAAAGATCAGAGAAACAGAACATGCCACAGCCAACCTCAAATCGCTAACTCCTCAGTTGATTCTGTTTCTACGAATCCTCAGACTGAAAACCTCTGAGTCCTCACTGGAATGGATTTCAGCTGAACTGCTGCTCAAAAGCTTCTAGTTCCTGGTCCTCATGCCTTATATACCTTTCTGCTTCCTGCCATCACTTCCTGAGATTAAACGCGTGTGTCCTTCCCAAGCAAAAGCATGAGATCTCAAGTGCTGGGATTAAAGGTGTGTGCCACCACGCATGGCTGTGCTCCTAGTGTGGCCTTGAACTTCCAGAGCTCTCTGCCTCCCAAATGCTGGGATTAAAGGTGTGTGCTACCACTGCCTAACCTCTATGTTTAAAATAGTGACTGTTCTGTTTTCTGACCCCCAGATAAGCTTATTGGGGTGCACAATATATCAACCACACCTTGTGAATTTTCTTCTACTGATGTTTGCTTATTTGTTTTAAGATTGCTATTTCTTGGATGAAACACCACTATCAAAGCAACTCAGGGAAGAAAGGGTTTATTAGGCTCTCACTTCCACTTCAATGCTCATCATTGAAGGATGTCAGGACAAGAACTCAATCAAACAGAAGAGGAAACAGGAGACAGGAGCTCTTCAGAGACCAAGGAGGAGTGCTGCTTCCTGGCCTGCTCACCATGGCTTGCTCAGTCTGCTTTCTTATAGAACCAAGGTCCACCTTCCCAAGGGTGACTCCACCCACAATGGGTTGGGCACTCTTTCACTAATAACTAATTAAGAAAACACCCTATAGACCTGCCTATAGCCTGATCTTGCTGAGGCATTTTCTTCTCAATTAAGTCTTCCTCCTCTCCAGTAACTCTAACTTGAGTTAAGTTGACATAAAACTAGCCAGCATATACATTATCTGATATTTCCCTTATTTAATTCTTGCTTAGGAAATCATATTGTTGAGATTGCACAAGTACAGTTTCCATTGCTATTCATGTTCATTTTTCTGCCTATTTTGCATCTATTTGGAAAGCCATGTGCTTTTTCGTCTTTAATCCCATTTATAAGATTTGTTATATTTATTTATTTAGGTTTGTTGAACCATTCCTTCATCTCTGAGAAAAGACAATTTTATCTTGGTAAATAATCTTTTTGATAAATGTTTTTACTTTACATGTAAGTATATCTCTTGAGACTATTTTCTTCCTATTGGGTTGCCTTCTATAGCCTCATTAGGAGGGCTGTTGCCTTGTCTTATTACATCTTGTTTTGTCCTGCTTGACTGTTGTCTTTTGGAAGCCTGCACTTTTCTAAAGAGAAAACTGAGGGAGAGTGGATCTTGGGGAGAGGGTAGATGGGGGTGGGGCTTGGAGAAGTAGAGAGAGAGGAGCCTGTGTTTGGGATGTAGTGTATGGAAGAAAAGTCTATTTTCAATTTTTAAAAGATTCAATAAAATATAGTAAGAGAAAAAGAGATTATGACTTTGAAAAAGAGAAAAGAGTGGGCATATGGGAGGGTTTAGATGGAGAATGGGAATGAGAAATGATGTAATTATATCATAATTTCAAAAATAACAGAAATACTTAAAATAAATTAAAAATACAACCCTACAACAAGTCTCATATAATTCTTGCTAAATCTTTTATTGTTTTAGAATATATTTAATAAGAAAAACCCTCCCCTCTTGCATCCAAATTTAAAAGCAACCAATCTCAAGAATTAGAATAAGACCTTTTAAATTACTTTCACATATATATGTTTAGTTTCAAAAATGGGGTTTCAATTAAATGCATTATTTTTGATTTTTTTTATTTTGAGAACTATCTTGATTGAATTCAGATTCAGCTTACATATTGTCACTACCAAAGAATATTTCTATAATTGGGCACCCAGGGTCCAGAGGGATGGTTCGGTATTTAAAGCTTTGCAGAGGATTTGGGTTCAGTTTCAAGGACTAATCTGGAAGCTGACAGCCTCCTTTAACTCTCAGTCCAGAGGACTCCAAACCCTAATCTGATCTTAGTAGGGAACAGGAACCAAGTATGTATGTGATGAATATACACATATCCTGGTAAAACACTCAAACACATAAAATAAAAATAGATATTTATAAATTAATAACCTTAATATACTTAGAAAGAGGAATACCAGTTCATTACTGGCTATGAAAGTAAAAACAAATAAGCAAGCACAAAAGAGAAAGCTTTAACAAAAACAGTAATAAATCTTCCTATGTGTTTTTTAATTAATATTTTAAAGTTCTCAGTTTACATTTATAATTAGAATCTATGTATTTGTGTTCATCCAAAATAATAGCCTATGGTGATTTTATGAAATTTTCTCCTACAATGTTTAAATGTTACTGTTGTTATCTGCCGGATAGCTGAATTATTTTTTTCTCTGTTTGTTTTGAATCCTGTGTAGGCCAGCGTATTTGTTACTTCTTGTTTCAGTGATAAAACTCCATGACCAAGACAATTTATAGAAGGGAAGGACGTTGGGTTTTAGGAATAAGAATCCATGATAGCAAAGCAGAGGTATAGTTACTGGAAGGTAAGGGCTTACATGTTGAAGCTGAAAGACAAGAAGAGAGCAAACTGGGAATGCTGTGTGGCTTTGGAACTGAAAGCCAGGCTCCTGTGACACACTTCCTCCAGGAAGGTTAAACCTTTCCAGAGAGCACTACCAACTGTGGACCAGGGACTTAGACATCTGAGCCTAGGAGGCAAATTCCCATTCAAACCACTACAACCAGAAAGAAGCTTCCTATTGCTGGTAATCCCTTGTGAGTACTCATAGCCCAGTAGCTAGACAAGGCAACCCAGAGGCTCACAGACCGAATCCCTAATGGAGACCTAAATGCTGGATTTTAGGTGCAAAGATTGGATGTTTATTTTTCAGGGATTTAATCACAAGTGGCTTATCACTTAACAGCTGTTCAAAACTTTGTTTCTGGCAGCAGTGACACTGGACAGCAGCCAGAGAACAGTCGGTGACACATTCTGTTACATGTCTGTAATCTGTCTCCAGTGCTGGGACCTTAACAAATCTTACATTTCTCAGGTCTAGGGTGTCAGGATCCACAGCCTTTGACAGCAGCTGGTGTCATAGTCCTCTGTTTTTAAAATATGATAACTGAATCTAAATTCTGGATAGATCTCAGCAAACAGTATTGCAAGAAAAATAAATTTTAATAAAACTCATTTTGAAAATTTCAAAAATCACATATATTTATATAGAATAAACTGTCAATCATGTGTGCAAGGTATTTTAAATGTCATCATATGTTCCAGTTAATAATAATGGTTTTCGTTAAAGATAGATACTAGGGAAAAAAGATTTTGCAAGCAAGGGATAATGGGGAAAAATGTGTTTCTATTAAATATTATGTAAAACATTCATATTTCTATCTGGATGATGAAAGATTTCACACCCCTTGGTATTTAAAGCTTAGGTGTTCTCTGGAACACTTCTAGTGACAGTGACCAGGTCCCACAGGCTCTCTTACACTCCCTTTTTTCTTTCTTTTTAATTGTTTGTGTGTGTGTGTGTGTGTGTGTGTGTGTGTGTGTGTGTGTGTGTGTGTGTGTGTACCAGCAGAGTGGATGTGCCCATGAAGGTTAGAAGAAAACATAAGTCAAAACCTCTGGGAGTAGAGTCATGTGCAGTTGTGATCCACCAGATAAGGAATCTGAAAGCTGATCCTGGTCCTCTATAAGATCTGCAACCACACTTAGTGGCTGAGAGTCTCCCCAGATTCTACATTAGCTGTTTTCAGCCTTTTAATTCTGTTTAGTTTCAACCCTCCGTCCTTTTTTACCCTGTCAACTCACCTCCAACTCTTGCTGCCTCTCCTGGTTGTTTCTGTCCAGCTGCTCTCTAGAATTTCACCTGCCTGTCACTGAGGTTCTCCAGCTCTTATTCTGTTCTCTTACTAGCTTAGTCCATCTAATGATGAAGATTAATATTAGGCAAGAAGAGACTTGCAGAGAGAAATCTTTTATTTATATTGAAACATGAGGGGAGCAACACAGGATAATGTCACATGAGTCAAACAACCTGCTTGCATTTCAGAAAGGGTGTGTGACAACGGTGTTAGCAGACTTCATGAAAATGAAAAGCTACATGTACACCAGTCTCGAAACAGAATAGAAATCAGGAATGCATTTGTAACTAGTTAGAGTAGCCCCTTGTACTATGGAAATGATAGACTTGGGCCTTATGCTGGGCTATCAGGGCCCCTGTTACCCATCTTTTCTGCTGGGAATTCTTATTTTGTTCCCTAAATTATTTATCTATAGCTCTTATTCTTGATTTAATCCATTTTAATATATTTATTATGACTTAATACATTGTATTTGAGTAAATCTGTATAAAATTATAATCTTTATGTTTCTATTGTTTCATGTGTATTTCAAACATTTTGATGTAGATTCTTATTGAGTTGTTGTATTTAGATTTCTTTTTCAACAATTGAATTCTTATCAGATCATATTATTTATCATCCAGACAGTGTTCCCTATTTTGTGATCTATTTCATGGCTTGGTTTTTATCATGGTTAAACATGTAGTGTTTGGGGGATGACGTGTTCTAAATGTATTTTAGATTCATTGGGGACATTGAATTGTTTAAGCCTTGAGAATCCTTCCTTTGGGAAGCTCTGACAGTTTTATCTCAATTCAGTGATTGAGATTTTGAGAATCTTTGCAGTTCCTTTAGTTTGTGGGATGTGGTTTGTGCATCACAAGTCTTTGTTTTCATTGGAGGTGTGTTTATAACACCCATATTCTTTTTTTATTGGCTGTCTATTTTGTGGCAACCCTATTCATCCTATTAATTCTTTTCCGCTTAAGAGTTAAGAGATTATGTTTATAGGATTGTCAGGACAAGTTTCATTGATCCTAGTTTGTTCTTGCCAGTTAGTTCACTAAACGGCCAATTTGTACTAATTTGCTGAATGCTCCATTAGTTCAATGACGGTTTCTCTAACCTTTCTTATTTCATGCAGCACTTGGGTTATGGCTGAATAATTTTCATTCAGGTTTTATGATGTAAAATAAGGGATTGCTTAATTTCCTATCTCAGAATGATACTGCTGCTAATGTTGTAGATTGGGAGCACAGAAAAGAAATGAATACGAATCATATAATGTTGATGGAGAAGTGATACTAAACAAAATTATTTTAAATTATTTTGAAAATATTATATTAACTGTACTTTTGAAGCAAATACAATATGATCAAGCAGAGCATGGTGAGGCATGCCTGAGATCTTTCCAGGATCTTCTTCAATACAAATGACTAAAAAATATTCTAAAATGTTTCCTGTGGACAAACATTAATTTAAAATAATAAATAATAAATATATAACTATGTGAAACTAAACATACAGATGATCGTAGCTAAAGCAAGGGTATTTTATATAAGATATATTTATATACATAAATAGTACTATATATTTGTTATATATACATTTCATAATAATATATACTTTTGAAATTGATTATATATTACATTCTTAGATATGTACATATATTTTATTAAATATATAAATAACAAACATGTTATATCTCAATAGTTATTTATTTATGAAACATAAGTATATATATACATGTATATATGTAATATACAACTACACATACAAATTTAAAATATAAGCATTTTAAAACATTAAACTGAACATTTTACTTCTGTATATATATGTTATATATACATATGCATTTAAATACTTGTGTATTTTACAGATTTTATATATAATTCATATATTTTAAGCTGATTATATAATAATAAAAGATAAATAGATAGATAGATAGATAGATAGATAGATAGATAGATAGATAGATAGATATTGCCAAAATGTATAAACACTCATAATATTGAAGAAAAAGACTGGGAGAACTTTAAATACACTTTGATGATGGCTGTCTTCTATGTTATTACAATTGTACAGCATCCTTGAAAACTAACACTTCTGAGGGCAGGAAAGTCATTTTTCTTTTAGATGTGCCTACTGATAATTTAGCCTTGTTCTAAAGGATAACTGAATGCCCAGGCCCACTACCAATAGCCTTAATTGGACTCAGTGTATTATTGCATCCAAAAGATGACATGAAGTTGGGCAGGTGACATATTTGCAGGGACCAGGAAGAGTTGGAAGAATTGGGATGGGTGTGATCTAAATAAAGTTCATACATGTATGAAATTTTCAAAGAAAGAATAGCAGTTACTATGTCTTAAAATGTAATTTCTGGGATGAAAGATGTGTGCCACCACTTGGGAGTCAGAGGCAGGTGGATCTCAGTGAGTTCAAGGTGACATCTATCTAAAAAGTGAGTTCCAGGACAGCCAGAGCTGTTATGTAGAGAAACCTTGTCTCAAAAAACAAAAACAACAAGCAAAAAATGTAATTTCCCTAAATTTCAATTTTGTGGTTATTTAGACTCTTTTTATTTCTATATGGAAATGACCACTTTTTTCACTATAATCTTCACAAAAATTACATGGAATTTTTAAATAGTTTTAAGCAGTTAAATCCTTTTTATCCCATGATACTTACAAGTTTATATGTGACTTACATATGTGGCAGTTGTGTGTGTGTGTGTGTGTGTGTGTGTGTGTGTGTGTGTGTGTGTGTGTGTGTAGCATGAATCTTAGAGAGTCTTATTAATAAAATCAAACCTGAGGCCAAGTATTTGGGTGAACACTGGAAGATCAGAGACAGAACAAGCCACAGCTAACCTCACCTGACCAACTTCTCAGCTGATCTTGTTTCCTCAGACTGGAAGCCTCTGTGTCCTCATATCCGAATGACTCTCAGCTGAACTGTGCTGCTCAAAAGCCTGAAAGCTTAACCAGCCAAAAGCTTAACCAGCCAAATGCTTAACCAGCCAAATGCCTAACCAGCCAAATGCTTCTAGTTTCTGGTCTTCATGCCTTATATATCCTTCTGCTTTCTAGCACCGCTCCCTGGGATTAAAGGCATGTGTCACCGTGCCTGGCCATTTCCAATATGGCCTTGAACTCACAGAGATCCAGAGGGATTTCTACCTCTGGAGTGCTAGGATTAAAAGTGTGAGTGCCACCATTCTCTAGCCTTTGTATCTAGTTTCTGTCTGTTCTCTGATCCCAGATAAATTTATTAGGGTGCACAATATTTTGGGGAACACAATACCACGTGTGTGTGTGTGTGTGTGTGTGTGCTCATGTCTCTATGATCCAATGCAACATGTTTAGAAAAAGGAAAATCTAGAAAGGTGTTACCTAACATACCACTCCCAAAACTAATATAGAAAAATGTCATCAGAGAAAAAAGAAAGAAAAAAACTAAAAGGACCAAATACATATATCTTAAATTATCCAATTGGTGACGGATTTAAAATAATATGCAATTAATAATACCTATGGCTCCCCAGCAAGGTCACATGTGGGAAAGAAAGGAAAGCCTTTCTTTCTAGTCAGGATGCTACTTATTAGTTAAGGGACTGCTATTTATTGTGAATGTTCACATATTTTTGCCTGAATGTGAGTGTCAGCACTACTGCCCCACAATGCTCAGAACAGTCAGAACAATTTTGAAGGATAAAATTTGGAACTCTGAGTATTTGCAGCCTAAGGCTATGGCACAGAGCAGCCACAACACCACCTTGCCTAGAAACCACAAAACAGTTTAAAGCCTCGTTGGGGGAATAGGGAAAAAAAGCACTCAAACGCGTTTGATTTTTAGTATCTCTGAGTACACAAAAGATAAAAAATATTGAAATGCAACATTACCATATCTGAACCAATTTGGTGTCTGTATTTCAAAGCCCTCTTTCATTTTATAATGGAAACTGTAGTGGAAATATCAAGGGACATGAACATCACTCTTCTTTTTACATCAGACCACTCTTAGACCCTACAACTGAGCATGTTTCTTCATTTAATTTAGAGACCCACAGATATAGTGATGAAGACAATGGAATGGCTTGCTTTTAAATTTAATAGCATAGTTAATCAAACCCTTTCCAGTAAACTGTCCACGAAGCTTGTTTCTCTGGATGGCACTTAGGTTTCCTATTATTCTATGGGATTCAGATGTACTTCTTATTTATACTTTCAGTTTTTCATAGTTTCTGGGACCACAGATTCTGTCAACCAAGGTTTTGGAAAATTAATCCTGTTTAATAGTTCTCAAACTGGAGTTTTTTAATGCTAAGCATTGAAATTGATTGTAGTATCTGTCACCCCCCACACACAAACAGTTCTTTTTATTACCAGTTCCTCAACATTTTTTATTCTGAGGGAGCCTGTGCATGCAATAATGTACTCATGAGATGCTGGAAGAACCCTGAACAACCAAAAATGCTCAAACCATAGCAATGTCTAAGGTAGACAGAGACAGTAAAGTGCCGAATGTATTCATAGTAAAACAATAATAAATAAATGCTTTGACAGTAAGAGCTCTTTAAGAAATTGGAGAAGCATTAACTTCAGTGAAATTGGATTGGACACAACCCCAACACTGCTTGGAATAATGAGACTTTCTTTTCAGTAGAGAAAAATATAGGAAACCGAATGTTAAGATCAGGGTCTCAGGTATCGTCAATATTTCTCCAGAAGTCAAAGACTGTTCATGGTACTATACACACTTTGTGGTGATAAGTAGACTCACTTCTAAAACACTCTAACCGGAGGGAGGATATTCATTGTTCTAGTATAGTACGTCAGTGTTAAAGTGAGGTAAGATCATTCTTATTTACATAAATAATGTACTTATTACTGTTATTATTATCAGGAAAGAGATCTCAATTGTAAGGTTCTACAGAAGCCTTAAATCTAAAATGAGTTAAATTTTTAATGATTTGCTGCAGTGTTGTAAAAAAGAGAATTTACAAAGGATAAGAATGCCATTTCCTGTGTCCCATTTTACCTATGAATTTACATGAGAGACTGGAGCTAGGGGGATCCTTTTCAATGTTGCAGTCTCAATCTGTTGACTTTTTATGAAGACTAATAAATCCTAGTGCATTTGGTATCCTAAAGTGAAGAGAATGTAGGAAGTTAGAAAACTCATTATGACTGTACTGAGTAGTGGAGGGAAATACAGTAATGATCTCTCTCTGCTCCCTCCCAAGCAATGCTGACATTACCTGAAGTAGAATTTGACCAATTTTCAGATCAGGAAGGCAAAGAATAAGCAGAAATGTAAATATGTGAAAAAGTTCTGATTCCTTGAAATAACTCCTTTCAGAAATCAGAGTGGCTTGGCTAATCACCTTATGGTGAGTGATGTGCAAGACAGGCTTCATGATTCTGTATCTGTACTGATTTACCACCCAACTTCCACTGGTGCAGAAGAATGGAATTGACATAAGGTGTGGGGAGAAATCTCTGTATTTGCTTCTTGCTTATAGCATCTCATAAGAAATTAGGCACTTGAAAACTTTACTTCTGGCAAATCTACATAATTTTCTTCAAAATTATGATCTTCCTTTTATTGACATCTATGGGGAACATGCTGTATCCTGAACCATGAAAGGTTCCAAGTGTTGGTTTATAAATAGAAGTCACTGACATACTGACATGCTTATTCTTATGGAACTACAAAGAATTGGAGATAAACATCTCAAATGGAAAGATGCTTACAAACTCTAGTGAATTTTCAGGAAAAGATAATTAAATTCAGAAAAAGAATGAAGTGCTATTACATAAGATTGGGATTATTGACATAGAGATTATAAAAAATACGTTTTATATAAAATACAATGCATGCCCAAGTAGAATGTGCAATGCAGACCTCAATATACTTCCCATGGAAGGACAATCACAGTCTCTTTATAGAACCAGAAACTTATGGCTGAAATGCTCTAGAAAGATGCTAATCTCTTGGTCTGGAGAGACAGGTCAGCTAGTAAGAGTACTTGCTGTTCAGAAGACTGGAGTCCAGTTCCCAGCATTGATGTCTAACAGCTCACAAACAGCTGCAGCTCTAGATCAGAGAATCCAAAAACCCCAACTGGCTTCTGAAGGTATTCCCATACACATGCACAAAACAAACACAGATGAACACACATATACATAAACAGAAAATAAAATAAAACCTTAAGTAGATGCTATCCCTTCCATCATTCTTTATGATTATTTCTGTGAAGTTGAACTATTAATGTGTGTGTTTGTCAGGCACGCATTTTATTCAATGACAAAGTATTTTTAAATCAAATTGGGTGTAGGAGAATGAATATAGGATTCTGCATTCTAGCATAAAGAAGATTGTAGATGTAACTGTCTTGTTAAATAAGAAACACAGAGCCAAATGCCAAGAGGTCAGAGCAATAGCTAAGAGCTGAGACTAAAAACCTTACCCTTCACCGCCACTGCTGTCCTACCTCTCTGCAAGAGAGCTACTTCCTGTGTGTTTGTCCTTTTTATTGACTTTTTGTTCTGCCTTATCATTGGTTGTAAACCCAACCACATGACCTCCTCGTCACTGCCCATCTATACAGACCTCCAGGTCTTCTACGGTTGGTATTGAGATTAAAGGCGTGTGTCTCCATGCTGGTGGTATCCTTAAACACACAGAGATCTGCCTGTCATGTGATCAGGATTAAGGGCGTGTGCTACCACTGCCAGACTTTTGCTATGGCTTGCTATTAGCTCTGACCCCCAGGCAACTTTATTTATTAATATACAAATAAAATCACATTTCAGTACAAATAAAATATCACCATAGAAGATGGTATGTGGAAGTAAGGTGAGCTGATTATAGAAGGCTGACTTGAATGGGACAGTCTGGAAAGAAATTGGTGAAATGGACAGTTTCGTACTCCAGGAACCTGAAGGACACTCAGGTAGAAACAGGAAAAGCAAGCATATCTTACAGGAAGAAGAGAAAGAAACTAATGGATGGTCATGAACTACAATTTCATATTATTTATATAAAATAAAACAAAAAATGTTATTATGGAAATGAAATTTAAAATATAGTATTCTCACAGGTAGTCAATACTTAATGAACATTCTGTTCTAATGATTACCTATATTCATATGTTACAAATAAATATTAAATAATTATAGGTATGTACATATAGATATGTGTACAAATATATATTTATAATTAATTGATTATGGATTACAAGCTATAGGATTACAAGGAGATCTACTCAAAATAGCAATATTGTACTGGTGCCTTAATCATCATACTTATAAGGTAAAATCTCTAAATAATGAGTCATAATTAGTGAGTGACATTCTCAGGCTTTTGTCATCAAGGAAATTTTCTGGAATTCTGTCTTTGGGTGCTTATAGACCAGACATTCACATTTCCAGTGACAGCTGCTGTGTCCCTAACTTTTCAGCCACACTGTCAAGACAATAAGACACAAAATTTATAAAACAGACATCTCAATGTTTGTACCAAATCTAGCACCTCAGCTTTGCATGTGTTACAGGGAGGAAATGTCTATGGAAGGATTTTGATTTGACAGGAACATTCACACTGCTTATCCATTCCAAGTCCAAAACAATCTAAGGGCATTCTACTGAATGAATATAATTTGAGTTTATTCTAATATTAACTCTACAGAGACTTGCACAAAACTTCAAAACATACTTTGGCTGGTAATACAAATCACAAGGGCAAATTATTTTAGTGTTTCAGATTCTTACTATCAAGAAATACATTTTCAAATGAATTCTATAGAAAATATTTAAGTTGACTCAGATGTGGTTAACAATATAGAACATTTCCTTCAGTTAAACATCTAAACGTTCAGTGGTTTATTTGGTTTCTATTTCAAGGAAGTGCACTGGGCCCTGTAATCTTTTCCATTGCCTTTGTTATGTAGGAGAAAATCTGTAAGTTCACCTGTATGTAGTCACTGTGTTCATGTTCTAAACTCTCCTTTTTACCTTTCTTTGTTTCCTTCCAACAAACAATTTTGTTTGAGAAGGTTATACCCTCTCAAACATTTATGGGAGAGGGAAAAACATAAAAGCACAAAATCTTCCTCAGGGCTACTTTCAAATGGGTTTAGATCTTCCCAAATTGATTAAGCAGAGAAGTTGTGCAGTTACTTTACATTTCTTCCTAGTACTCTTTCAGGATTTTCCTTTTAAAATCTGAATTTCATTCCTAGTCCTATAATTTCTTTCTTGACATTTACCTTGGTGTGTCTCACATTAAAATATGAAACTTCACATTTGATAGCTTTTCTAGTGTTATAACACTGCAGTGAACACTATTTTGATTTTTTTACCTCCTTCTCTGTACCACACTTCACTGCATCTTTAATTAATTAGGAGACAAACCTCCAGTCATAACTTTGAGAGATTTTTCTGATTAGGTTAATTGACATGGAAAAATCGCACTCAGTGACATCTAGTCGCTCTTCTTCAGGAGTCCATCAGACCTTAGAGTAGGATTAGGATGATTAAGCATCACTGTCACAGACTGAACAGTCACTGAATCTCAGCTTCTCCATTGTGAAGATAACCATGGATGGACCACTAAATCGTATGCAATGAGCCAACATCTAATAAATCTTCCTTTTAATATGAATATATTCTATTAGTTCTGTTCCTATAGAGAACCCTGAGTAAGACAAAATACAGTAACAAAAGTGTTTTTATAGAAACAGAATTGTTAGGGTAAATATATGCAGGAGACCTGCTAGTATCTGTTTCTAGTTCTTCAACTTCATGAAATCTAGAGTTGCTAAAGACTTTCCTGTGAGGGTGAAAAGCACTGAAAACCTATGACTGGAACTATTTAAAGAACTAGAGAAGACAGATTTGTTTGATAGTTCTGATGTCTCTTGTGAGGAACAAGACATTCAATGACTATGTAAGGTTTTTGAGCATTTATGGAAAAGTAAGGAATAACATGTTGCTGGTTTTTGCTTCCAACATCTGAGGCTAAAGTAACAATCAAATGAGATTGGAGATAAAATTTCTAAGCTTCCCATGCACATAGACAATCAAAAGTTTTCCAAAAGTGACTTAGAGTAGATTTTTCTTTCCAATATCCAGATGACTCAAGTTATCAAAAGTTAAACTGGAACTCTCATCATGACTGTCTGACCAAAATTAATTTCAGGCCTCTGGAGTTAAGTCATTCAGAGTGTTTCTTAGTCTCTCTTTTGGTGAATGAGTGTTTGAAGCTCTGTTTCTTACTACTTTAATTTTCCAGATGATTGACCAGCTGTATTTGTCAAGTGATTGACCTTTTTAGGGTCCAGTCTTGAATTAATTCACTGTTTATATTCAAATGTGCTATCAGTTGTAGTCCAAGTGCAAATGAAGATTAAATGATCAGGAAGAAATCGGAAGAAATCTACTGTATATTTGAAGATTCTCAGAGCCAATCTTCAGGAGTCTTGAGCTAGTGGCTAGAACTTTATCTCAGGCAACAGGTATTGGTGGACTTGGTAATGTGAATTGTAGCAACACTTTAATGCTATGCATAGAGAAAGGGCCATGTATGTATAGCAAGGATGTGTGGAGAAGCAAGAGGGGGTTTAGTTGGTTGTGGGAATCAAGGTTCTCTTACTAACCATGGGGTCCAATGGCTCTCAATGGGGTTGCATGGAGATAGTAGCATAAGTTGCTCATGGCAACCTTAAAAGAGGGCTCTGAGTAAGGCTCAGTGAGGCAGGTATTGAACATATATTCCTCAGGTAGATGAAGGGAGTAAGTGAAGTTGTGGTTTTAAGTGTAGTTTCCCTTCCTAGAAAGTGATAGTCTTCAGGTAGCAGGGATGGGTACAGTTGGGAGCACCAGTCTAGTGTCTGCCTTGAAAAGTTGACTATACATTTATTTTTAACATTTAAAAACTTATTTTATATGCTGATAGTAACCAATTTTATAAGAAAATGGGGGAAAATAATTTAAAGTTATTCAAAATAATTATTATTGAGCTTTGGAGGAAAATAATTTTGAAAAAAAAATACAATATTTTCACATGAAACTGTACCTAACAACACAGGAAGAAATTTATCCCTGCTGAATATTACCCAGAAAGCCCAGGTAAGAAGACTGCTTCCCTGCAGTGTGGATGGGAGTGCATTACATGGAGGTAGGTCCAGAAATGCCTTACGTTCATTATTGGAATACACTGAGCAGCCATATATCCGAACATTACAGATATCATATTTTTAATAGTTTATTTTAGCATCGTTGTTTAACATAAATGGAAAGTGATGGCATATGCAGTCAGCGTAATATTTTCTCAAGAAGTTGTTGAAAAATTAAAAAAACAATATTTGAAAGAAGTAACAGGGAACTGTTTGGAGTATATCCTTTTCTTTAATGATAGAATGAAAACCAAATACAGAAAGCTTGGTCAGAATAAATTTGCAAACTGGTTTAATTTATTTCCCACAAAACAAAACCCTTACAGTATATCTGATAACTTTATAATTATTTATTTCTCTCTAAACTGGCCATATTCATTGTCTGGATTTTTTCTAAATATTCTACCCAGAAGTTTAAAACTTGATAGAACAAGTTTTGTAGCAGCTATACTTAAGCCAAAGGGGGTGATGGCAAGAACAAAAGAGAGGTGAACAGTAGGATAAAAGTGAAAAGAATCAGGGCATGGAAAACAGTAGGTGTTCTAATTATGGAGGTGAGAGGAAGATAAAAATACAAGAGTGAGAAAGAGGGTAAAATAACAGTTTAGGTATCTAAAAAATTCACAAAGAATCATACTATTAACTATCTACCCAAAAATCTATGAACACCTAAGTCTGCTACAAATATACACATATAGTTCAATGAAATTTTTCCTACTTGGGCTGACAGTGTTCCCTCCAAAGGCCAAAGAGTATCTAACAAAATCTCTAACACCAGGCATGGGAAGCCCTCATTTGGGTTACTCGTCAAGGTTGTCCAAGAGTCTCCCCAAACATTAAGAACTATTGCTATTGCTCTTGGTTGCCCACCAGGGTGGAATGTAAATTGTTATTGTTCAGAAACCACTCCATTGAGCTGGAACTGAACTGAATGTTTCCTCCATAAGGATTAGCTTTCATGGTTCCAGAAGGTGCCCTGCAAGTTTCAAACGCAGAAGAGCAACCATCTGGGTCACCTATGTTAGCATGCAGACTCACTTCTTGGAATCCTGGCCAAAAAGCAAATAATGCCCTGGCCTGCCCAGCATCCTGTCCTCATCTTACATAAAGCCCACTTTAAGAGAAAGGTCCTCCTCTCCCCTCTCTCTTTCTCTCTATTCCCACAAGGTGTGTACCGCCTCTCTCTCTGTCTCTCTCCTCTCTCTTTCTCTGTCTCTCTTTCTCCTCTCTCTTTCTTTCTCTCTGTGTCTATCTGTCTCTGTCTCTCTGTCTCCCTCTCTCTCTGTCTCACTCTCTCTCTCTCTCTCTCTCCCTCCCTCCCTCCCCTTTCTCCTTCTTTCCATTTCCTTCTCCCTTCCCCAATAAACTTTCTATATGGACATGTGTCTGCATGGTGTGAGAAACTTGACACTGAGCCATGCAGCAATTTGCAGCCACATCTGCATGATGATATGTCAGGTTTTCCTTGGGTAGTAATGGAGTGCTCTGTTGAAGGAACAAATTTTACTGCATAACATGATATTCTAATCAATAACATATCTTCTTAACATATCAACATAGAGTGCATACTTTGTGTTTATATCATGTACAATTTACTCATGTAAATGGGCTTTAACCCTTTGGAATATGGTTATAAATGACACTTAAAATCATTAAAAATATGTATAAAAACAAACTAATTGATAACAAATCTTCTCGTAAAACTTTAAAATTTCTGCTTAATAACATTCTAAGTTTTAATATAATTGATACTAAATTATATATTCCTTAACATATTGAGCTGAACCAATTCCAACGTAATATATTCTTGGAAAATACACATTATTCATCTTGATGAATCTGGAAAAAATAGGGAATGTACCTTAATTTAGAATTAAAGACAAAAGCAACATGATTCATTTTAATTGAAGAATCAGCATATCTAATGATTAAGAGAAAAATATGAAAGTCATGTTCACTTTGTGCTTACTTTTGAAAATAATATATAATTCAGAATATGAAGTTAAATGATTAAATACAATTACTAAAAATGCATAAAATAGTTTCACTTAAAATTTTTAATGAAAATAAAGAACACTTAGATTGTAGTGCATGTCATCAAGGTTTGATACAGCCTTGGACATGTTAGTGAAATGATGTGGAGACCTGCAAAGTACCTTGGCTTTTTATACATGAGAACACAATAAGAACACCCATAATGTGATGGCTAGAACTTTGATAATGCTACCAATAACATTCTTTCTAGAAGGAGAGAGGTAGGATTACCAGACCCTCAACTGAGATTGCAGCCATTCACTCACTATTGTCCATCACTTGCCATGTTCTTCATTGGGAGTACCTGTTTTTATAGGAAATCCAAGTTAAGTTAAGGCATTTACGTTTCTTGTGTGACATCATTGTTCATACTAATGCAGGCCTTCCTGGCCAAGCAGATACTTTTTGAGTAACCTGTAATCCTGTAAATAACCCATTGGCTCACCATCCTGGAACCAGATAGAATTTTACTTTGCTTAGTGGCGAATTATTAAGGTCTGAATGTTCATTTGCAGCAGGAAAATCCATGCACTTCCTCAGAGTGGTTGTTTTATATATGATTTTACAGAATTTATCTTGTTGTCTTATCAGTGACAAAATGATATGGGCGAGGCAAAAATAACTTGGAAAATGCATAGCCTTTTAAAGGACATAAATTCTTCTTCCATAAATATCTTTTTTCTTCTTGGAGTCACATGTCTTTTTTGACATTGTGATTTGATTGTGAGGAAACTGAGGATTGACAATGAATTAAACAGGGGACTTGGTATCTCAGGAACACTTGGAAAAATCAGAAAGTACTTTACTTCCCACTCAAGTAGTAACACAAAAACACAGCAACTTGGCAGCCAAGTTTACTGGGTAAAATTATCATTTTTATTTCTTTATATTGCTGTCATTTCTTCTTAAAAGCATAATGCCATAATATTCTTTGCATACTCAATAAAATGAATATATTGAGAATCCTTAATGATAAATAATATTAACAGTACTAAAGCACTGAATTAATCTTAAGAGCTTATATAGTTCATGCAACAAATTACAAATTTTGAACAATTTCCTATATTTCAGAGTTTCACAAAAATAAGTTAAAAAATATGGTAGAAAATGAAACACAAAAGCATTTATTTAGTTAGTTAAAAGAAAACAAAACCACAGAGAATGCAAAGTTTTTATATATGACACAGTACACTGCCTTTCATGATCCACAGGCATTCTTTTTTTTTTTTTTTTTTATTTGGTTTTTTCGAGACAGGGTTTCTCTGTGTAGCTTTGCGCCTTTCCTGGAACTCACTTGGTAGCCCAGGCTGGCCTCGAACTCACAGAGATCCGCCTGGCTCTGCCTCCCGAGTGCTGGGATTAAAGGCGTGCGCCACCACCACCCGGCTATCACAGGCATTCTTAAGATTGTTTTAGTGTATCATCCTCTTCCTGGCCACCAAGAAGTACTAAATGTATTTTGAATAGTGTAGACAGGGGATAAAGCAACTGAAATGATCAGCAATAAAGGAATCAAAATCATTTCTGAATATGGTAGAAGCCGATTAAGAAGGCACAGCAACCAAACAACCACCTCACTGAGAAAAATCTTCACCCCAAACAGTTGCTTTTCAACCACTGTTTTTCACCTTTTCTTAACTGCAGTCCTGGTGGTTCACGGATGCAAGGATGTGAGGACAGCCAATTCCGAGCACTTTTAATAGTACAAATGACTCCTTACCTTATTCTCACCTAGTTTTTAACTTCTCAAATGACCACTGGTTATCTTGACTGCCTCCAAAATTGGTGGGGAGTAACAGGAACCCTAATGAAGATAGAATAACAAATTGAAAATCACTGAAATAACTTTGGGCTCTGCAGTATGTGAGAGAGGAAAAAACCTGTGACAGGAGACTTCTGACAAAAAGTATCATGCTGATTGCACCCCTGCCCTTTACCAGGATATATCTTTGGTAACTTTCTTGCTGTAATTTTCTGGTTTCTGTGTGAAGATTAAAGTGAATGTGAATACAAATAAAAAGAAACAAAAAAGAAGAAATACAAAAGTACTGAGAAGAAACAGAAGTGGGTTTCTCGGTGACACGAAGAAAGTTAAAAACAACAGGTGAGGATAGAAGAGACACAGGGATGTAGTGATTTCATGTCTGCAGGAATGCTGGGAGCATCCAAATTTCTGTTTGGTCATCTGGTTAACAAAGTCTTCTTCTACACAGAAACTATTTGAAAGAGCTAGAGATTTGTCCATTTTCTAAAGCTCAATAAAAGCACATGGAATAAAATAAAATATAGGATAATGACCCAATAGAAAAAGTAGAAAATCACAAGAGACAAATCATAAGTAAACCTATGTTTCAACATTACCAAAGCCTCTACAGCAACTGGCTCTAATTTGTTTACTAAATAAAATACAAAAAGAATAACCACAAAAAAGAAAGAAAAGAAAAGATTCAGGGAGATGGTTCATGAACAAAGAATGTCAGTGAAAACAGAGCAATTATAAAAAACAATCAAAGAGACATTCTAAAGCTGAAAATTATACTAACTGAATTCAAAAATTCAATATGATTTTGAACAAAAAATAAATCTGCAGATTTGAAGGTAGGTCACTTGAAATTATATCAGTTAAGATAAAAGAATCAGGAAAACAGAATAATGTTTCTATAACATCTTATTGTCAGGTAGATGAATGTATATGCACTATTGATATCTTGCAAAAGAGATTGTAAAGACAACATGTCAGCAGCATATTTAAAGAAACAGTAACAGAATATGCTCTGTATTAAAGAAAATAATTGTGCATGTAAAAAAAGAAAAAAGCCAGACAAGAAACCTAATAAACACTAAGATGACAAACACTGAATATTACAAACTGAGATACACTTTAATCAAACTGTCAACATTGAAGAACAGCTAGGGAATATTGAAGTGAGCAAGATGGAAGCAATTCAATACATATTAAATGTGTCTTATACATTTACAAGAATATAAAAAAATCCAGTAGAAATTGCTGAGAGAACATAAGAAAGTGCTTCATTTATAGAGATAAAAATGGCAAAAAGAGACCTGTCATCAGTAGTACTGTTTCCTCATAATGTAGTCACTAAGCCAAACAGAAACAGAAAATTTTTCAGTTGATCAAAACTTGATTTTTGGTTTTAATTATGCAAGAAAATAGGACAATGGTGTTTGTACATATTTTGGGGACAAGCAACCACAGGAAGTGTTCAAGCAAACTCTGAGTCTTTAAGTCAGGCTGTTCAGTGATGGTGTTCTACACAAAACCAGTCTATGAATCTGGCTGAGAGGTCATTCCTTCCACAGACTCTTCCCTGTACTCATAGAGGGATGGAGAGAGAAAATAAGAGAAAGGATGAGGTCTACCAGGAACAGAAAGAGGAAGAGGAAGAGAAAAGGAGAAGGATGAAGATGAGGAAGAAGACATGCAAGAGGAGAAGAAGTAGGGGAGAGGAAAGGGGAGCAAGGAGACAAACAAGACAGAGTAATCACCTATACTCAGCTCACACACACACACACACACACACACACACACACACACACATACACACACACTAATAAAAGGAGTCAGTTTATTAGTGGAAACAAGATCTATAGAAAATAACTTGAAGCTGCATGAAATGATAAAATCCCCCAGTACATCTAAATGTATTTTAAAGATTACAACCTGTGTTAGTTTAATTCATAGCTCATGTTATTTTTCTTAAATTTAAGACTTAAGGCATTACAATGTACATTCTAAATTACCAGGCAGGGTATACATATGGTTTTGTTTACACTTCAGGAAAATAAGAGGAGTACAGTGCTTTGAACAGAGTTGTGGTCTGCTATCAAAGGACAGCTGTTATCAGTTTAAAGCAAATTATCATAACATTAATATATTTTACCTCATCTCTAATATTCCCACAAGGACAGTAATTATACAATATACATCCAAGGAAAAGAGAGGAGCCAAAACATTTCACCATAAAAATCAACTGCAAAGAAAGGTTTGCAGAAAAGAAATGTTACAAAAATATTGTAACATTCAGGAATTAATTGATAACCAGGAAAAAGTAGATTCTCCTTATGTGTATTTACTTTCACTATAAATTTATCAAATTCTGTTAATGTCTGAATTTCCTCTACAAAATATTTTGCTGTAATCTAATTATAGTATTGTGGGTTTGGAGGAGGGGCCTGTGGAATTCATTAGATAGTGCAGGCAGAGTTCTTGGGAATGGAATTAGTGGCCTTAGAAATAACACATAATCCCACAGTTGCCTGTTCTTGAACCAGGCTATATCTCTTAGCAAGACAGTGAATTCTAACCAGGAACTAAGGTGGCTGGTTGCCAGATCTCAGATTCACAGAACAGGAAAACATATTTTGTGTTGAACCAGAATTTGTAGGTTATTCAATAACTGTACTTTGTCTTCAAAAACATTGTGCATGTACATGGCAAAAGATGCCAGTGCAGTATTGTTGTTCACCTCACAGCAAAATCAACTTAAAAAGAATCAAAGGCTTAAGCAAATACCTCTGGCTATAAAATTCAAAGTTGGGTTTTATAAAAATGATTATGGTAGACAAGTGTCCCCTTAGCATAGCAGCTGCTCCAATTTGCTTCCTTGTTTTTGTGACAAAATACTGATCAAAAACTACTTGGAGAGGCAATGTTGTATTTGAACTTAATATGTCCAGATCATAGTCTATCTTTAAATGTAGTCAGGGAAAGAACCCAAGAATAAACTGAAGCAGAGACCATGGAAGAATGCTGCTTACTGTCTTTCTCTGTGGTTCATGCTTGGACAGTTTTCTCACACAGACATTCCAAGGAATGGTACCACTTCAATGTGAAGGACCCTTCTGTATCAATACCAGTCAAGACAATTCTAAACAAATGTGACCACAAACATATTATCAAGTGACCTCTCCAGTTGAAGTTCCCTCTTTTCCAGGTGCCTCCACATTGTGTCAAGTTTACAATAAAAATCAGCCAGCATGGTAGCATCACCATCTTAATCACAAAAGCTGTGACTACCTAGCTAAGACACTAAATATCAAGCCATTTGATGTTACATAAAAGGTTGGGGGTATTGAAGGTCAGTAGACCCTCGCTGGAGATTCTGGCCACTCATTTCCTCAAATTCTACATCTTTGTTATACGCAAATCTGCCTGAATTCCACAAAGTCTCCTGAGATGCTATAGTGTATAGTAGATCAAAGCTTTCTGAAAGAGGACTCATCTATGTCATCCTAAGAAGTCGTTCATATTGAGTTGAGACTGTTTGGTGATGTAGCTGTTTTGGTGACACCTACATACCATGTCATTTATATGGTAATTCTTCACCAATTTACTTACAACACATTAAATTCATTGATTCACCAACTTAGATCTGAGTGGAGTAACTCCTTTGGCCTGATTTAGTAATCTGTCTTGTTTCATGTCTCCTTAGGAATATATCATGCATGCTAGGTGGTGGTGGCACATGCCTTTAATCCCAGAACTCAGGAGGCAGAGGAAGCGAGATCTCTGAGTTCAAGGCCGGCCTGGTCTACAGAGTGAGTTCCAGTATAACCAGTGCCAGATAGGGAAACCCTGTCTCAAAAAACCACACACACACACACACACACACACACACACACACACACACACACACACACACAGACAAAGGAATAGATCATACAACAATGGCATACACACCAAGATAAACATATATACATACAAATTTATGTATATTGATACAAATTTAAGATTATTTTTGTACCTACTTGCTAATCTTGTTCAAGTTATTGAACCTATACATCTCATTTAACAATGTAATGCAAAATTCTCTTCCTTGAAAGTTATTATTACCTACTATTTGGGATAATAAGGAAATGCTGGTTAGTAATTAGTCATCAATTACAATCGAACTTGTAGTCATATTACATATGTTATCAAGATCAAAGAGATATATTTTAAATAGACAGGTCATCTTCAAACATTTCAGAGACCGACAGAATATGGTATTTAAGATGTTTTAATAACATAGGTTCTTTTTTTTTTTTTTAATAACAATGAGACATGTCTGCTCCTGGCAGCACCAATCTACTTTAGAGCAGATGATGGACACTGAAGAAACTCCATATGGAGTTTACTTTTTTTGTGGCAAAAGTTAGCCACTGGGCAAGAAAGTGCCCTTGTCTCGACTGCTGACAGTATGCTGTCCAAATTGGACAAGCAGGACGCAAAAGAAAGGATTGCCAAACTTTGCCAAGACAAGGTAGGACAACAGCCCTTCAGAATATCCTGCTTCACAGAAAAGTCTGTCAGATATGTTATGTCTTTAGGCCAAAGATGGATGCCCCAATATTGCAGAGCAACCTTGGGTGACAATATAGATAGCTAGCTGTTTCTGTTATTTCCACATTTTTTTGGAAGTCACTTGCTTGCACTTTCTGCTTACTCAGGTAACATTATTTCCTTCTCAGGTCTCTGATGGGGTTGAATACATTATAGGTGTAGTTATAGTTCCTTGTTGCCAAATTCAGAAAAGAAATTCAATAAAGATGTGTAAAGTGCATAGGGTTGAGAGCCATTAAAAGATACTTTGGTAATGCAAATTAGAATAGAAAGCAAATTAGAATAGTTTGTAAATAGTCCAACCTTTTGGACTCACCAAAATAGGATAAGACAGTGGGGTATTTTTCTCTGAATTTGTCAAATGTTTATGGACTAGACATTGTTGATGTATTTATAGCCTGTATATATTGTATATAGTTATTGTACTTGTTGTATATAGGTTTTCTTACTTTAGTTATGGCCTTCTTTTTCAATTTTGACAAAAAAGAGGAAATGTGATTTTTTTTTATGCTCTAACAAATAAAGCTTGCCTGGATATCAGAGATCAGAGCTAGCCACTAGTTAATCATAGAGGCCAAACAGTGGTGGCACACACTTTTAATCCTAGCACTTGGGGGGAGACAGCAGGAAGATCGGGAGTACCAGGCCACCATGGGCTACAAAAGATTGATCCAGTTTAAAAGATAAACAGAGCCAGGAGGTAGAGGCTCATGCCTTTAAGCCTTTAATCCTAGCAGGATCATGCCTTTGATCCCAGCACTAGGGAGGTGGAGAAAGCAATATAATGCAGGAGGACACAGGAACTCATCCCATTTTGCTCTGAGGATTCCATAGAGCTAAGAAGTCTCTCTAGTGGCTGGATCCTTTACTTCTATGATCTTTCAACATTTACCTTGATATCTGACTCCAGGTTTTTATTATTAAGACCATTTAGAATTTGAGCTACATCTACTACATCTGTCATAGTTACTGTTCTGTTGCTGTGAAGAGACTTCATGACCATAAAAACTTATAGAAGAAAGTCTTTAATTGGGGGGGGGTTCTTAAACCTCAAAGCCCACTCCCAGTAACATACTTCCTATAAGAACATACCTCCTAATGTATCCCAATGGGTTTCAAAACCCAGTGACTAAGCATTCAAACATATGAACCCTGAGAATGGGGACCATTATCATTTAAACTACCACAATTTCAAAGAAAAAAGCTCTAAATAACTAAACAAATATTTATAAAATAAAAGCTCAATAGATGGAATGAAAGAAGCTCTTTGCGAGGCCACTCTCTAATAAGTGATTAATGAATACACCATTACAGTTTTAAGAATAACATAAAAAATATAATATAAAGCAGTATGTTAATTTCAAAGAAAGCACATGATGGAAGAGCACTTATTATTGAGGAAATATAGTCAGATATGACAGAAAAATATTAAAATTTTTACCACATGATGATAAAAACTTAAGAATATCAATTATTTATGAAAGAATTTTTATAGTAAGCAACAAAGGGAAAAATAAAATTATCGATAACACTAAAGATTGTGATTGCATCTTGGGAGGAAGAGATACAGTGTGAAGAATGTGAAATTCTCACGTAAACTAATTCATGGCCGATACATGACAAATTGCAGATAAAGTTGTGATCCTGATCCCAACTGAAACATTGATTCTGAATATCATTAGAAAAGACACCTTGTTAGGTTATGAAGGCCAAAAGAATTGTTACTGAATAAAAACTGTTAAAAGACTTCTTATCTTTCTTTAGCAATTGCACATAATTTAGCTAAATTTGCATATTTTATCTTTCTGTTCAAACTAAAGGCATCAAACAGCCCCCTTTTCACATTTATGAACACGTACATGTGGACACACACACACACACACACACACACACACACACACACACACACACGATCTAGATGCAACATTTAAAAGAAAGCTTGTAATATCTGTCATTTTGAGTCTGACTTATTTTATAATATGTCAACAATTCCACCTATTTTCCTGTATATGATACCATTTCTTTCTTTATGGCTGGATAAAATTCTATTTTGTAAATACACTGTTTTCTTTCTCCATCCATCTGTTGATTGATACTTAGGCTGTAAAACACTGAGACTTAAAAGAAGATTTATTTACTTTTATTTATGTTTATGGGTGCCTTGCCTCATGCATGTCTTTACGCCACTTGTGTGCATTGCTTGTAGAGCTCAGGAGAGGGCATCATAGTTGGCTTCCTGCTCACATGTGTGTCCCCACAGAAATCCATTGATAATTTAGAGCTCCCTGGAAATTACACAGTTTTTCAACCTTGAAAGCCATCTTGCCTCTGAGTGCATGGTGAAGGTTTGTCACACCTCTGACCACTAATCCTGTGGTGGCCACGATGATTAGGCAAATTTTCATTAACATTCAATTTATACATATTAAGTGAGTTCAATATCTTGAAGAAACTATCTACCTCTTTGTATCACTTTATGATCTATCTGCATATGCCATATACATCAACTTGCATGCAGATATTATATAGTCTTTGTACATTTCTCTTTCATGTGGCTTCTTTCTCTTAATTATGCAAGCTGAAGTTGATGGCTACTTTAAGAGGTAAGTAAGTAATGCATGTGGATTTTTGCTGATACACAGAGGCTGAAGAGGGCTGACTAGCCATTTCTTCCATAAGATAAAGCATTTCTTTATGGGAACTTCAAAATACTCAAATTGTAAAACAGAGTGAGAGTGAATTATTGAAAGAAATTAATGGTTCTCTATAAAATATTTAACCATTGATTTCAGAATAGGAGTGTGACTAAATAAAAAGAATACTACATGAGAAATCAAACATTTCAATAAAAAAGTTGAAATGAATCTGAACACATTTTCCAGAAAAGAGAAATGGAATATAAAAACTAGCAACAATTTTACTTTTGGTGACACTTATTAACTTTTTAATTAATTATCTTGCAGATGAATTAGAACACATATAAATTCATGTATAGAATATATACCAATAGAGAGCAATGTTTTTGAAGTTTGCCTCAAGGCTTTTGATGTGGCTATAATGTTATTGCCCTATTGTTTCCAACATCAGAGATATTTATATTTCTTACCCAAATATTCTCTTGGAAATGGTGCCCCAAAATTCAGCTTAAAAAAAAAAACAAAAAACTCGGCATTGTGTAAAATTGCTCCAGCGATAATTATTCTCTACAGTTTTTTTCTCTACTCCTAAAACCACATATCCTTGCATCTTTAGAAAAGCCCATTTCAAAAGCATCTTTGTTACTTAGGAGAACAATACTATAATCCATTAATACCCATTAACACACTTTTGCAGATTCAACGTTTGTTGTTGTCCAGGTGAATGAGCATTACTTTAGAGACGAAGAACCTGTGGAAATAGATGCCAGAGCAGGCATGCATTCATTCAGATCTTCCAAATAAGGACAGTATTTTATGTCACCTATCAACCAGGGTAGTGCTCAAAAAACAATGTAGTAGCATAATTCATAACAATTACAAAATGTATATTAAGGAAGAGAGACATTTTTTAAAAAGAAAAAATATGAAAAACAATAATGATGTGTGATGTTTTTATTTATTTGCAAGGCTATTTGAAATAATAAAGCTAAAAAATTAAAAATAAAATAATAAATATTTGAATCAAAAAATAATGAACATTTTATTTAACATTCATTTTTTTGTAAAACTTATTTTACTTATCATCACTTTGCTGTCACATTACATGAGCATTAGTATATACATTTATAAGAAAGGTTATAAATTAGTATGTATTTAAATTATCTTAATTTGACAGTGTTGTGAGGTGATCTACCTACTTCCAAGTTATTTTTCATTAAAGTTTTTGACTAGTTTTATTGTCAAATAATGTTTGGATGGGAATACAGCAAATTCTCAGATTCTCTTTTCTCCCACATCATCTTTAACAATGTCAGTACATGTCTGTGATTGGGATGTTTGTTAGCTTGTATTCCCTTGTACTGATGCACACTATTTTTAAAAGTCTACTCTGTCTGTTTAAATAAAAGTTTCCTTGATGAGGGGTAAGAACCACACTTATCTGTGAGTATAAGAACAAATATTTAGAATGTAGTTAGGCATTCTGTTGATATAGTAAAATGGTGATTACAGGTTCTCCTCCAAGATCCATGACATCATGGACCTGGGTAGTTTTCGAAGTTTAAAATACCAAGCATGGTTTCTCTTTTATTGAGCAGATCTTAAGTGCAAGTATAGATTTGTTAGTAATGCTCAGGAATCATTGTGGAAAAGCAGCAGGCAGAAAGATTGAAGGAGTCAGAGGAAGAAGGCTGTTATATTGTGTGTTCTAGGAATTTAAGAAGCTACACAAATGGAGTCTCCCCAACACAGCTGCTTAAATATAAGAACAGGGAGGACACCTTAAGAAATGCTAATGAACAAGGGAGAAAGTTCATGAGGCCACAAACCTAGAGGAAGAAAGAGAGGCGGTTAATGAATGATGGGAACAGGAGAAAGAATCTTCCATAGGAAAAGCAGACAAATTGCTTATACAATACTAAATGATCATGCCTGGAGTATATGTATGAAGCATTATATGGACTGCACAGGTTGTACTTGCACACACACACACACACACACACACAAATATATATATATGTAACAACATTTTAAAAGAGGCCATGAATTTGTAAAGTAGCAAGGGCTGATATGGTATATAGAAGAGATTAGAGGGAGAAAGGGGAAGGGGAAAATTATATAATTATCATATCAAAAATATTTTAAGATATCTATGGCTACATTAGACTTTGTTCTTGTACAACCATTTTTCAATATAAATATTTTGCATTACTTGACAATCTGATTAACTATACAACCTTTTTTTTGGTTTTTTTAAGACAGAGTTTCAAAAACTCTGTGTAACTTTGGAGCCTTTCACTCTGTAGCCCAGGCTGGCCTCAAACTCATAAAGATCTGCCTGCCTCTGCCTTGTGAGTGCTGGGATTAAAGGCGTGTGCCACCACCACCTGGTGCAACTATACAGCCTTTAAAGTTGCTTCAAAATTGCCATGGTATGACTTTGTCTTTCTGAATTGCCTAAAGCTTAGACAATGAATTAGAATCCATGACATCACTGTAAATGCATATTGTTTCAATGTCTTACACATACTGGTAAGTCATTACTAAATGTGAACCAACAGTTAATAATTTGGAAATTTTCTATTTTAGATACTGTTACATAAATACAGCTTTTCTAAGAGGATAGAAAATATGGTGAAGAAATATACATATTCAAGGGATACCCTTCCCGTGAGTGAGGAGTGAAGAGAAGGGATAACAGTTCATAGCTGAGATAATTCCTAAGTTGTTTAAGTTGTTTAGCACACTCTTGTTGCCACAATTTACTATTTTTCTGAGATATGTTCTCTCTCTCTCTCTCTCTCTCTCTCTCTCTCTCTCTCTCTCTCTCTCCCTCTCTCTCTCTCTCTCTCCCTCTCTCTCTCTCTCTCGTATATAATGTATATATGTATGTGTGAAATATAAAATATATAGAAACACAAATTTCTATCAAAAATATTAAGGTCACTACCATCATTTTTACTACAAATGTGAATCATATTATTCCATTTGATCACTTTTCTATACCTTGTTGCCTTTATTAGATACAGCAATTTCCAAAATTATTAACTAATTTGAAAGCTTATTTTTATTTAATCTTTTTTCTTTTCTTTTATTGAAAATGGATTTTTTTCATACATTTTCTTATTATGGTTTCCCCAAAGCTTCTAATTTAAACAGAAAATGGGTTGTATGAGAGAAAGCGACAAGAAAGAGCAAGCACTGTTTTCTTCCTGTTGTGACACTACGGAGCTTGAGATATTGACTCTGGAAGTCGTTGTTATATTAGCAGTGGCAAGGACAAGTTTTGTAAGGTAGAGAATTGCAGCCACAAAAATCATCTTTTCCCAGGAGGTTGAACAGAAGTCAAGAGCCTGTTGCAAGGTTACAGCAGACTTCGTTCTGGCTTTTGAGAACTATTTCAAAGGTTCTTTTTTTCTCTTAAGGTGAGGACTGGGAATTTGCTGCCCTGGTGCTTTGGATATCAAACTAAGACAAGAGTAAAAATTTTAACACATGGTGTTGTGTTCAGTTGTATCTTCCACTAACAGTCAGAAGGTTTATATAGACATTAAGTCGGTATTTTCTATGAATGTATAAAAGGTTACAATTGAACATAAGTCATTTCTCTTTTAGTAATGATAGCATTTGAAATTAGAATTAATTGATAAGAAATATTAAGGTTATAAAATAATTAAAAAGTCAAATGTCTTGGAATCCGGTCTTTTAATCAATGAACACAATGTGTATCAAAAAATTAAGTCCTAAAGTTACATGTGAGTTAATACTTTTAGACTTACAAATGGTTCAGAATTTAACAATGTCTCTCTCTGCCCCAATTTCTTGTTTATGTAACCCTGACTAACCTAAAAATTTCTATGCAACCAGTCTCCTCTTTTACTCAACACAACAAAGCATCAGATGTCTGATTTCTAGAATCACAAAATGGATCAGCATCCCCAAACTTGTTTTTAACATTGCAGAAATAAGTTATTTTATTTTAACCCCAGAAATAAATGCTGGAATGCTTCCATTGATTCCTAAAAGAAAGTTGTTTTAATCAGAAATGTCACTGTTTTTAGATAATACATATACATGTGTATATTATATATATGTATGTGTATATAGTGATTTAGTATAATAATGAACACTAAATTACTAAATAATGAGTAATGTCTATAGGATACAAATACATAATAATATACATTTACAAATACTAGCACATCATTAACAAATAAATAGTAAAAGTAAATTTGAGACTATCATTTATCACATGATTGGCTATAGCTTAAAATGGTGCAGAAAAGTTTCCAACACATTCAAGAAGAATCTTCCTTCAAATCTGAAGTTTTATCTTTTTCCAGATAAGCAATATATTCAACAAATGTTTCTGTTAATGTCCAGTGATTGCAGATAGGCCCAACTCCTATTTAGCTGGCAATCATGAGGACAGTAGCTGGTTCTTTACGTAGTATTCTGATGCTAGTATTTCTCTTGGAAATTGATATGCAATAAATCACACTCAATATTTAACAATAATCTGTAAAATTGTCTTTGTATTAAAATAATTTTCCCATGAGGAAGTAATATTCTGAGCACATTTAAGAAATGCATGGCTAAGACATTCTGGATACTAGTATCGAAGAAGTGATATAGGTTGTTTCAAACTGACAAAGAGTTTATCAAGATAAATCTTTTCATAAGGTAGAAAATATACACATGTGTACATGTGAGTGTGTATGTATATATATTATGTATATGTGTATCTGTATAAATATATGTAGATATGAAAACATATTTGTATGTACACATATTTATTCACAAATTAAAGCAGTTTATCATCTGGAAAATTAGTTGCTAAACACATTCAAAAGAGTCACCTAAACATATGACTACAGAAAAGTTTATTCTTTCCAAGTGAAAGAATATAGAAATAAAAATAAGAGGATATTTTGAATGTCTGAAAATTTTTATAGAAATTGTGTTTTTCAAAGATCTGCTTATATTATATAGACATTTGGTCTAGGACCATGCATGATGTACTCACAAACTCTCATCCCATCTAGTCTTGATTAGGAAGCCTGTGAATTTTCTTCAAATCTGCTTCCTAGTCTTGGTGCAGGCTGACTCTACCCAACTTTCCCTCTTCAGGAAACCAGAGAAAACATCATAAGCCCATGCTATTTACTTATTGGATAACTTAAATGGTTTTTAAATTTCTTTTGAAATGTATTTTTTATAGTTTTTACAAAGTCTTGTGCAATGGTTGTTATGTGAATTATTTTTTCTCATCTTTTGCTGTTGGTGTTTACAAAAAAAACTTCCAAGGCAAAAATAATTTAAATGATTCTCTCAAAACCTCAGTATATTTAAGTAGCCCTAGTTCTCGTAAGGCTACAAACCTGCAGCCTGTATTTACAGTCTTCTATTCTCATGAATGTCCTCAACCAGGAGAAACTGAATACATAGCTTCCAACTGTGATTTACAAATTCATTCTTAATTAATTTATAAGGCCCTTTTATTGTATTACAGTATCTGCCAACTGTTAGAGACTTTGTAGATAAGAGAAACTTTGACTTACATTTTAATTCAGAGACATGTGTTCCATCATTAAAGTGCTCACAAGAAACTTGCTATGTTCAAATGGTGAAGCAGTGATTAATATATTGTGATATTGTGCCACATCTTTATTCACAAATTAAAGCAGTT
>CABHPR010155659.1:14253-40191 GCA_902168415.1 Peromyscus melanophrys | reverse complement strand
TCTATATAGCACCCGAAGACTTCCTTGTATCCATCCATTGTGATATTGCCATTTGTTGCTTTCTCTCTTTGTAGCCTAGCTGTAGACATGGCCTCCCACGACCTCTTTCTGTACTAGTATGGAACAGCCTTGTAGGCTCAATTCCAGAAATTCTCCAGGCAAACCAATGATGCGCACTCACCTTCAAGCATGGAGAAGCAGTGCATCCAGCAGAAATAACAAATACTGGCTTTCCAGGACAAACTTCCTCCTCAGACTTCACAGTGCCTACCACATCTGAAAATTTCCAGCACTCAACCAGGAGATACTGAGACGTAGGATAAACTGTCGATGGCCCAGGGGGAAGCTTTATCTCTAGAGATAAACAAACTTCATAACTGAAAGAGGAAGGGACTCCTGGTATGTTCAATGTCATCTGGCTCCTGTTCTGCCTGTGAAAGAAAACTGTTCTAGAAAAGTCAACTTGAGGGCTAAGGAAATAGTTCAGTCCATAAAGTGTTTATCAGACAAGTAGGAGGGCCTGAGCTGGATACCCAGCATCCATGTAAGAGCCCGGCATGGTATCACATGCCTATGGTCCCACCACTGGAGAGCTAGAGACAGACAGATCCATGGGGCTCACTGGCCAGCCAAGACTAATCTGTGAGTTACAGTCCAATGACAGACCCTGTGTAAAAAAAATAAACACCTAAGAAATGACACTGCCAGGTGACCTCTGACCTTCACATACATGCACACACATATAGGCACATACCAATACACACATGTGCAGAGAGAGGGGGAGGGGGAGTGAAGGGCAGAGGGACAAGGAGAGGGATCAGATTGAACTTAAGTACAAGGTCAGAAGCCAAGCAGAACAGGTCTTGAGTTTAGGACATTATACTGAGAAGACCACATCTGTGTTCATGCTTCTGCTGACCATAACCAGCAGCCTTTCACTGTGGCCTCCTTAGTTTGCAGTCATTGTCTTTTTTATGTTTCCACCAAAGGTGTAGTTACAGTGCATCAGTCTACTATCTTAGCCCACTGAGATCTTAATGTCGCTCTCTAGAGAAAGGAAACTTTAAGTACCCAGGCAGCAGTACACATATGTGCATGTGCTTGAATCGTTTTCTTATGAACGGCTTCTCCCACCTCTGCTATCAGCTGCACAGATTTTTCTTCTCCCATTGGTTCCTTTCTAGGTGAATTGAACACAACTATAGGCCAGAAAGCTCTTTCTGCAATTGGGAGAAATCCTCCAAAATTATCATCCCAGGGCCAGGCCTCATGCCAAATGCCTGTAACTTCAGCACTCAGGATCATGGTCAAGACAATCTATATGAGTGAGACTCTGTCTCAAAAGATAAAAATAGTCAATCTACCAACTCAAAACCCTACCAAGTTATTATTCCAGTCACCAAACGTGAAACCCATATAATTCAACAAGAAAATTGCTCCAACAATCCTCTATCTCAGAAATTTCAGAAGACAAAAGCCAAGGCAAAATAAAAATACAGATTTACTACTAAAGTTTCCTGAAGTTATTCCTGTTACCCAAAGTAAATGCAGTTCAAATATAGTGTAGCGAACAAGAGCACAGAGTCAGACCATATGCGGTAACTCTGTAGAAGTGTTTTTTTCCCTATATTCTGTTCGCTCTAAAAAGCAAACAATTTAATATTTCAAAAAATAAGTTGATTGTATGAGGCACTTTGCTAAGTGTGGCCCATGTGACTTTGAATTTCAAATGATCTAACATAAACCTTTAGTTTAATTTTTGCAATTTGGATGGGAGTCATCTTATGACATTTCATAAATAAATTCATAAAACCCATGGGGGCTTTAGTTTCTTCCCAATATGGGAATATGATTTCAGGTAGGATTGAAAAGATGTAACTTCCCACCATGACTGGGTGCCTAAGACGGGACTAGCCTCCAACTCTAAAATTAAATAAGCATTCAAATAATCTGATTCAGGAATGAGATAACAAAACCCATGAGAAAAGAAAAATGCAGGAAGTCAGCTTTCTTTCTGGAGATGACTTCCTGGCCATGCCTCAGAGATCTGGAGTCTTAGCAGAACATGGTGATCCTGTTAAGCTAAGCAAGCATACAGCAGAGTTCCTCAGGCTAGCTGAGGAATGCTGTGGAAGCTGAACTATAGATGTGCAGGATAAAACAATCAGAGACTTCATAGATATTAGATGCCATGGAGTTTAAGGCACAATTAAGACACTAGAGATTGAACAGTATTTGGAGAAAACAGTGATAAACTATGTCAGAGTTCAAAGTTCTGACCCTGCCAAGTGAAGAGATTTATTAGCACCTCATGAAAACTCTCAACATACAGCTAACCATCACAAAGACCAAAATTTAGGAATAAGGAATATGCCCCCCCCCACACACACACACACTCAAAAACAAAAGAGTACTTTTGAGATAGAAAATCTTGAGAAAGACTTTGGAAATTTTATAGCTCTCTACTAGCAATATAAAACACCAGGCCCAGATATTAAAGTAATCAGCCAGTAGACAACATTGTAGTTCATAAGAGAACTTGTAAATGTCTCCTTAAATAAAAATGTACCCTCTTCAGAGGGGGCTATAGATACTAGAATCTCTATGATATGCTAATTGAAAGAAAATTGTGTTGGAAGAAGCAAACAAAAACATGGTGTTAATGAAGTGATCAAATAGGAAATAACAGACAAGTGAAAACTAAAAGTAGCCACATGAGAATTCTAGAAATGAAAAGTATAGTAATTGAAATAAAAAAATTGATGAGTTTGACAACATATCAGAGTCAATAGTACCAAAAGTCAGCGAACTTCGACACAAAACAATAGAAATTACCTACCCCAAAGGAGAGATAGAATAAAGATTAAAGAAAATAAACAGAGCCTCAAGGACCTATAAGACAGTATCAAGTAACTTATACCATAGGTAATTGAGTCCCAGAAGAAGAAAACAATGCAGAGAAAAAAATTATTTGAAGGCATAAGGCCCTCACACTTTGCATTTTAAAAGACTCCAACTAACTAGGAATTTAAGTGAATCCATCTAGGGTAAATATAGAAAAACTGTTGAAAATCAACTTTAAAGAGAAAACCATAAGAGTAAAAAGGAGGAGAAACAGACACTTTTGTACAAAGACAAGAATAAGACTATCACTGAGTTTCCATCAGAAACGATGGATTCCGGAATACAAGAAATGACTTCTTTGAGATACAGAAGAAACAATTGCTCTCATCCTAGCACTTCACATTGAGCTACAACAGTTTTGAGGCCAGTGAGGTGGCTCAGTGAGCAAAGATGCTTGCCACTAACCTTCTGGCGTGAGTCCACTACCTGGGACCCGCATGGTGGAAGAAGAGAACCAGTTTCGGCGAGCAGTGTTCTGGTCTCCGCGTATCTTCTTCCTTCCACATGAATGAATAAATGTAATTTTAAAAAAGATCTGCACAGGTTCAAGCCAGACAGGGTCCCAGCACTGAGTGAAGGAAGTGGACATGGGCGCCTACCCCTAACCAAGAAGCTATCTGCAATTGATGCTCACTGCAAAGAGAAAATCTGTTCTCTTCACTGGAGTGTCACTGGGTATACCCACCACACTCCAAGGTAGGCCTCATGCTGATGTGTATGTAGCAGGTTTTCTTGAATCACCAGTCCCCAAATCATGACATGGAGACTTTTTATTAATTATGAATGCTGGGCCTTAGCTTAGACTTGTTTCTAGCTAGCTTTTTTTCCCTTTAACTTAAAGTAACCCATTTCTATTCATCTATGTGCTGTCCGAGGCTTGTTTTTCTCATCTATGTACTGTCCATTCTGCTTTCCTGCTTCCTCTGTGTCTGTCTGTCTGGTCCTTGGCGGGGATGGCCAGCTCCCCTTTCTCTCTGTCCACCAGCCCTGCCTATCCCTTCTCTGCCTAGCTATTGATTATTCAGCTTTTTATTAGACCAGTCAGGTGCCTTAGGCAGGCAAGGTGAAACAGCAGCACATCTTTCCATAGTTAAACAAATGCAACACATTTTCCCATAGTTAAAGAAATATTCTATTCCACAACACCCAGGAGTTTTGTTTTATGGGGGGGAGGGGGTTGAGGGGGGGGGCACAGCTTTTTGTTTTGCATTGACATTTTTGTGTCACTGGTTTTTGTTTGTTTTGATTCTCATTTTTGTGTGTGTGCATGTGTGGGGAGAGAGAGAGATCATAAAGAAGAGTGGGTGGTGAGATGTGAAGTATCTGCAATGAGTTGAGAGAGGAAAAAAACATGATCAAATACATTGTTTTGTTTTGTTTTGTTTTGTTTTTTTGGTTTTTTCGAGACAGGGTTTCTCCGTGTAGCTTTGCACCTTTCCTGGAACTCACTGTGTAGCACAGGCTGGCCTCGAACTCACAGAGATCCGCCTGGCTCTGCCTCCCGAGTGCTGGGATTAAAGGCGTGCGCCACCACCGCCCGGCAATCAAATATATTATATGGGAAAATTTAAATAAAAAAAGCAAAAAAAGAAAAAACAGTTATTAAGAGTTAAATAAAAACATTCGTAGTGAAAAACTAGCTAAGATGTTTCCAGCCCACCTCCCCCTACTTCTCCTACAACTTTCCCAACTTCTCCTAAACCTTCCCCTACCTTCTCCTACAACCTTCCCCAACCTTCTCCTAAACCTTCCCCTACCTTCTCCTACCTTCATTAGCTGAAGGATGTCTCTAGATCAAAGGAAGCTCATACCTGTAAGAACTAGGGTCACCACCTTTTATAAATTAGAAACAATCAGCTAAAAATTGAAAAGTTGAATGAATATCTTTAGGACAGTATTAAAGATTGAGAGCTGGTATGCTCATGAACTTAACTTCAAGTGACTTCTACCTGAGTCAATGTTCTTAACATTTAGCTCCTGTAATCAGGATAATATTAAAAGCTAACAGGAAAGACATTTTAATGGAAGCATCCTTTTCCAGTGTTTGGAAGTTTAATGTTTAGTTTTTATTTCACATTGAAATTTACAGTTTTAGAGTTTCCAAATGTTTTCTTTTGGCAGAACAGGGTTATTATTTAGAGTTAAACTCTTGGTCATTTCTACCAACACTAGGTAGGAGATTCTGACTTTTCTAAGATGTGTAAGGGAACTGGGGAGACGGCTCAGTAAGTAAGCAAAGCACTTGACATCCAAGCCTGATGACCTGAGTTCCCTCAAACCCATCTAAAACCTGGCTTTACTAGAGCAAATATCTGCCATCCCAGTGTGCTAATGCAGGGAGGTGAGTGCAGAGACATGAGACTCTCCATGCTCACAGGCCAGCTAGCCTCGTTCACTCACTGGCAAAGGGATCCTGTGCTAACATGGTGGAAAGGCAAGGATTGACAGACACCCAAAGGTTATCCTCTGACCTCCATAGACATACTAGCATCCCCACATATGAACATGCACACACACACACACACACACACACACACACACACACACACACAATGTGCTGGGTTTTATATTATTTACTCAGGTGCATTTACATATTTGTTCTATAAGCTTTTAAATAGCCACAAAGTACTGTAACTCAGGAAAAGAAATGTAGAAACCGATAGAGAAACAAATGCTCTTCTGCTCAAAGTGGGCCATCTCTGTTAAACATCTAACGTTGCTTTAAATAGCACACCAAGAATTATGCTTTACCTGCAAACGCTGACAGAATGTCCAGCTACAATAAGTTCAATGTTTTTATTTCATTTCAAGGCTCCCCCTACTTCTTTTGTTCCCTTTATGCTAGTCATTCCAGGGTAATTTTTCTGCTCTCAAAAATGATAGGTGGAAGATTAAGAACTACTGTATTACGAATACAACCATACTTAACAACAACAACAAATCTCAAAGCAAACATCAAGCCTTTTGTATTAATGAAAGCCAATCACTTTAAAATAGTCAGAAAGGAATTTTGCTACTAAGACAAATCAAACTCCAGCATCATAAATTTGGAGATCTGGGGCTGGAGGGATGGCTCAGTGGTTAAGAGCACTGGCTGCTCTTCTAAAGAACCAGGGTTCAATTCCCAGCACCTACACAGTGGCTCACAACTGTCTATGGCTCCAGTTCCAGGGGATTTGACACCCTCACACAGACATACAAGCAGGCAAAACACCAATGCACATAAAATAAACAGATCAATCATCTTTAAAAATAATTTTAGAGATCTGAGGGTCTCTCAGTGGTTGGAGAATGTAGTGTAAGGAATCCTAAGTTTCCGGGGGTGACGATGCTATGGGGTTGGGAGGAGACTGTAGGGGACCAATCAGGCACTGAGGGATTTTTTAAAAAGGTAATACAGATGTCATAAGAATGCAGTGGAATACAGATGTCGTACAGATGTCATAAGAAACAACAGCGAAGTGCATAGTGTATGAGACGCTGAAAACACAGCACTTAAAATGTAATACATAAAATGTAGCTGGAAGGCGACAGTGCGATCATTTGAAAATAAGGAGCATTAAGCAAATGCTCAGAATTGGGGAGGGGGAGTAAGGAACCTCTTCAGCTATTACCATAATTTTCTATAAATTCCCAGTGGCTCTAGTAGTTATGGAGTTATTTACATATTTTTATGCTCTGGAAATTAAATGACACCATTTTTTATTTTCCTGTTAATTTAAGAAAAGAACTAATCAAAGATCATTAGAAAAAAAAATTGAGCTAGACACTGATACAAAATTTTTAAATTCTAATTAGTAAAGATCAAAATCAAAATCCTCTATATTTTTAGTTGGCAGAGTGGATGAGCACAATAAATGGCTTATACATTTTCATGGGTTTGTACATTAAAAATACTAAAAACTGTCTAGCCATCTATAGTTTTTAATGTATTTACGTGTCTGACCCAACCCTGAAAGCCCACAAAAACACAAGTTCAGATTGCAATCCTGTTATAGTGTAAGCCAGGCACAAAGGCCTTCTAATGATCTTTGATTAGTTCTTTATTAAATTCATCAAGGGAGCAAAGAGAATTTAATAATCTTCACCAGTTGTCATCTTTCTGATTAGAGTTTTGATTAGAACTTTCAGCTTTTATTTTCTTCCTTGCTAGCCTTCACCAGAGCCTTGCTGTTGCTTCTCATTGGGGAGGAAGAGCAGGGCAGATGGGGCATGTTAAATGGATCCTTCTAGTTAGTATTCCCTGGGGATGGTCACACATGCCAGAGGCTCATGGAGGGAAAAGTTCGGGAGAGCATTGTGTGTCTCTTCCCTGCTGCGGAGCCAGCCTCTTCATATGACAAAAGTTTTTTTTGTGTTTTTTTTTTTGTGTTTTTTTTGTGGGTTTTGTTTTGTGTGTTTTTTTTAAGCAACAAACTTTCTGCTATCACTAGCTCCATATCTGAAAGCAATTTGCTTGCTTTTGAGAGCTGTACCCGCCAGGGGTTGAAAGTCATTTTTTTTTATAACTATTAAGTGTACAAATAAACATTATATTGGGAGTTGGTTACGGATGTTACATACATCGCAGGTATGAAAGCAATGAGATTATAGAAACCACCATCCACAGGTATTCGAGAAATGCCCAATTAGATTTCTCAGAATAAAGGGCTCCGAAAGGTCACTCTGGCTGGGATGAAGGGAGTGCAATGAGCCATAATGGTGTTTACATTTTCTTTCTTGTACAACCTATGGGGGGATAATGACATTCAGATTTCTATACACTGCATCTCATCCTAGTATTCAGAAATATTGCCTCAATTATTTTCCTATCATTGTTGAAAAGTAGGAGATGTGTAGCTATTATCATCTCCATTTCCTATTATGCTGTATCAAGCTATTTTAGTTCTGGCTACTGGAAAAGAAGAATAACAATGGAGTGTGTTTATAATCATGTTCGGTCACCATTAGACCTCAGGGTTGGAGGGAGACAATGGGAAGGAAGGCAAAAAGAAATGATAAAAATGTAAACATGGGAAATTCTTAACCTACAAAAAGATTGCGTCCCAAAAGTTCATTCACTGTGCTATTGTTTGAAATGCAAAATAATCTATATTTCCATGGAAACACTATTCTCAGTGCTAGTTAAGTTCCTGGGTTAGCCTACCCAGCCTGTTTACAGATGCAGTTGAAAATACAAGTAGATCAAATTATAGTAGGGGAAAATTATTCTGTCAGAAATACATGCTGTTTTAACTACATACAATGTTAACTGAACTCTTACGGGCTAATCTAGTAGCTAATGTCATTTTATCACTCCAGCTCAATACTTCATACTCCCCAAGTTAGTATTTTGCTCCTTGCAAATACAGACACTTCAGGAAGCACTTAGAATCCAGCATACTCCCCAAATAAACTCTCAACTGCAGAATCCTCAGAGACAAGCTAACTGACTCCCCAAACAATAGACATTGGGTGGCCTAAAAAAAGGCAACCTGGATTCAAAGAATTCTTCTGTTGGAGTCTCTAAGGAAGTTCTACTTTAAAAACAGATTGCTCATTCAAATGGGATCTGTTCCTTCACTTAAACTCTAGGTTGTTATCAAAATACACAGGGAATAAATAACACAGCCAGTGATACTATACTGAACAGAATACTAAACACAGCAACTGTGAGCCCCAGTTAAAGTGTAATTGAAGTATAAAGAACATATGAAGACTATCGTATGAACATCTCAGGGATAGGGCATGCTGAAAGGGCAGGGAATGGATGTTTCACTTCCAACGAACATGTGAAAATCTGCCTAAGAAGAACTGCTTGAATTAGTTACTAATGTTCAGAGTACTGAACGAGGCTTCTCTTTCCTTATTGCTATTGAGAGACTGGGCTGAACTCAAACCATCAGGCATTGACTATGTATTGAAGGCTTTGTATTTGCAAGAGAGAACACAGACAGCCACTAGAAAAAGAAACAAGCATAGACACTGTCCTTCTTCCCCTTGCATTGGAGAAGACCTAGCTTTGTGAAGATATACAAAGCTGAAAATCTCAAAAGACACTGTTCAGACCTATAAACACATCATTGCTTTTGGGCACTGTTCAACACTGGACCACTTGTGATCATAGATTTTTTTTACATGTTTATAATATAGTGCTTACTGAATAAAACTGTAAATATTGCTTATAAATCTAATCACTCCACTTGCCAATGAGAATAAGCTCTTAACAAGCCAAGACTGTATTTATTTACTGTAAAGTGTTAAAAAAATGGTACTTTGCCCTCTGCCCCTGACACCTCCTTCCATGAGCAGGGAGCTCTGCTGTCTGGAATGCTCCCATTGTATGTCTTGTTTTATAAAGAAACTATAAGGAACAGGGGGTCTTCCTTTGCTCTCCAAAATTCAATTAGGTCTACAGGTAGAATTAAAAAAATTAACATGCCCTACATTCATACTTCTTGTTTAACTTGTCGTTCACTCTATAATCACCAACTAGGGAAAAGGTCAAACACATCTAAGGCTTAAAAAGCTGGTCTCGTCAAAGATGATGCCAGAGACAGATAAAGTATAAACTCGGAAAGTCCCGTCATTCTCTCTCAGAAAAGCTTGTGTACTTACACCCATGCATTCACACATGCACACACACACACACACACACACACACACACACACACTACTCATTAGAAAACTGAGACACTATTAGTAATAGTAATACATATTCATAAATGTTTTTTAAAGTGTATGCAATCGACATAAATAGAACTTTGAGTGCTATTCTGATCCTATATTACTATTACAATTATATATTTAGGATACTTCACACATTGATTTAAAAAAATCAAAAAGAATGCTTTTAAATGCACTATTTTCCCCAATAAAAGTTTTTAAATGTCAAATCCCGATTTAATGTTTAAAATGAGAAGGTCTCTGTTCTGTTGGTATAGAAAAAAACTTAGTCTCTGAGGCTCCTATTTTAGCTCTAAAGTTTTATAATTCTGATATAGTAATATTTTTACCACTGTCCTAAGCTACTCTTAAATACCCTTCCTTCCTCCATCTCTTCCTTCCTCCCATCTTTCCTCCTCATCTGCCCTCCTGCCTCCCTATCTGCCCCACTTCCTATCTACCCTCCTTCCTCCTTGTCTGCCCTCCTTCTTCCTGTCTTTCCTCCATATCTGCCCCACTTCCTACCTATCGACCCTCCTTCCTCCCTTCCTTCCTGGATTAGCCTCTGAGTTTTTGTTGACATTGTTTCACTCCAGTAGAAAGAAGTAAGTTGTTTGGAAGAACTCTAAATCTGGCATCTAACTAAATATTTCGGAAGCCTTGTTAAAAACTAGAACACATGTCATAAAACTCAGAATTGGGAGCCTAGCTAAACACCTAATAATGTTTTAATAGAAGAAATCCAAGGGGATAATCTTTGTCAAAGAAGAGGAAATGCCTTACGTTGGTAAGTAAGAACAGAAGGAGGACTGCTTAGGAGAGCTGGGAGCGGCAGAGAGGGCAAGGAGGCCGGAAGATGATGAGGAGTGGATATGGTCAAAGCACACGATGTGAGAAATGAAAATGTCGTTGCAAAATTCATCACTTTGCACAATGAGTAAACACTAATTAAAAAATTTTTAAAGAAAGAAAGGTAATAAGCAGACGGTAGCAAATTCTACTTTCTAGAACACAGAAAACGTACGTGAAACTGGCCCGACAAAAAGATGACCTATTCAGCTATCACGTAGAGAAAATTATCAAGGCAGAAACTAAGACATTCAGCAGCAATACTTCTGAGAACTGGGCGCAGAGAGAGTGTTGTCAAGAGTTTTACCTCAAGCCACCAGCCTCATGGGAACTACAAGAGCGCCCTTGGAACATGCAGGCCATCAGCAGGGAAAGGAGTGGGTATCTTTGGAGAAAGCATGAAATTTTTCTGAGGTGTGTTCTCCACTGCTTTGGCAGAACTGTAGTTAGCATGTAAATACTAAGGTAAGCACGCTCTTCGTCGCAGCTCTACAGACCGCTAAGCACTGTATTTTAAAAATCTTAACAGTTAGAGTGCTTAAAATGAGTACTCTGCCCAGTTAATTGGCGGCTTTCTCCCCTTCTGATAGGCGTACTATGAGGTTTCCTAAGTGTTTTTCCTAAGTCTCAGAATCAAAGAGCTTCGATTGGTTCTTTCCTTCACCAGCTTGTTTTATTGTGTGGGATGATGGCTTGGCTTTTCATGCAACCCCCAGAGACAGGGATTTGTTTACACTCTCTGGGCTCTAGGAGAGGACTTAGGTCTCTAAGGAAGAAGGCAGCTTTAGATAACAGAGAGGCTAGGAGTCAGTGGAAAATAGTGAGACTACCTTCTACTCAAGACTTAGCACAACCACCAAAGTCACCTCCTCGGGAGCATTTGATGTAGGACTGAAAACTGGCTCAGACTCCATTGTGAAAGAAGTTAAATTCTTTCTTATGGTTCTGGAGGCCTAAATAGCATAAAGGATTTATAACAACATAACAACAACTGTGGCTGTAGAAGTGCCAATATATTTTCATCAGTGCTCGAAGAAGGCAAAAGAACAAGCAAGCCAGAGTAGGGCCTATTATCCCCTGCCATCCCAGTAATTAGTCAAAAGTGAATATTTCTATATAACATAGACACATGAGATACTAATAGTCTCAGTCATCCTACAAAAGGGAAAAACGTCATTATAACAACTTTACCTTTCTGTTGCTGGCTTCAAATGATCTCCGTCACACAAGCGCTTGTTACAACATGCAGTAAAAGTTGACCTTCTTAGCTGAGGAGTCACCAGCCAAAGTCATTCTATGCCACAGAAAGGAAGTATTCTGTCTTTTTTATTGTCTGCCTGAGAAACCGTGTTCAGAGGCTCTGAACTGTCTGTCCTGAGGCAGCATGGTGGGCTAGTATAAACCCCAAGCAGTGTCGTCTCTGATGCTCTCAATAACCCTCCCTGGAGAAATGCACTCTTGAGCTCTCGGGGCAGGCCCACCATGTTCAGAGGTTTGTTTATATTAATATCAAGCCTCCATCAGAAGGATCCTCTAGAAAGGAAACAATCAGAAAATGCTTTCTTCTACCAACTCAAGAATATGTCTATTAAACAGAAAATAAAGGTGCATTCCCTAGAAACCACAGAGAGAGGTGGGAACAATGACAGTGGTGAAGTATCCCTCAGATACATTTAGGGTAAATAGCCAGGTGTAGGGTCTTAGGGTTTCTATTGTTGTGAAGAGACACCATGACCCCAGCAACTCTTATGAAGGAAAGCATGTAATTGGGGCTGGCTTTCAGTTCTGAGGTTTAGTCCATTATCATCATGGTGGGAAGCATGCCAGCATGCAGAAAGACATGGTGCTGGAGAGCAGCTTAGAGTTATACATCTGGATCCACAGGCAGCAGGAAGGGAGAGACACACTTGGCCTAGCTTAAGCATTTGAAACCCCAAAGGCCGCTCCCAGTGACACACTTTCTCCAACAAGGTCACGCCTCCTAATGCCATTCCCTAAGCACTCAAATATGAGTCTATGGGGTGTCATTCTTCAAACCACTACAAGAAGCAAGCCTTTTTCAGTCTTAGTTCAGGAACATAAAAGCTGTGTATAATGTCTATTTCAGTAGAAGGGACACATCACAAATGCTTGTGTTTGAAATGGAACTTCTGCTTTGTCTGGGAATAGTGGACTTCCTAAACAAAAGAAATGTATTTCATTGAAATAAAACAATTTAAAACACATGGTATTAAAACCTCAGACATAGTCACACCTTAATAATGCATACGCAATTTGCTTTGCATTGGTAGGGCCATGTATTATCATTATATTCTCTGTATTATATTTTGCTGAAAAGGCATGAAGGATTTAGGGCTTGCTGGGATCAGAGGAAATTTGTGAGCAAGTTGTTTCTTCCTAGTACCTAAAATACTTTAGTATACCACCCAGCAATAAATCACGCACACATAGGCATTGGGTAGATGAACAGATAATTGGATAAATGGGTGAGTAAAGCAATAATACTAAGACCTTTGACCCACCGTTTGTCCTGATTGATAAGAGAAGCAGAAGCACTCTGGGATGACAGTTCATTTGCCATGGATTTAGAATTTCTGGTTTCTATAGTGCCTCTGACCACACTTGAAAGCAAATTTCTCATTTTGTGCTCTGACAGCTTTTCATTATTTGGTATGCTCAATGAGTCACATGAACATTATGTAAATTTAAAGGAATTTTGAAATTAGGAAGCCATATAAAAATTGGGTTCTCCTCACCAATCATGGAACGTCATTCCCATGCATTCTCCTGCTGGTCCCCAATCACTAGTTTCACCATCACCCTACCACAGGTACTCAAAGCCCCACTTGCTTCTATAAGAGTTTAAAAAAAAAAAAGGGAAAATAAACAGGTTAGGAAACACATGTACAATTGTTTCATTAAATTAACCTTAGATAACACTGTTTGTGTTAATAGAAATAATAATATCTAAAGCATTAACTTTTTAACAATGTGTGATAACCATTTTCATTTGGATCCATCTTTAAGTTTGCATGTTTTCACCTAGATATTGAAGCAAGAAGTTTATTTTTAACTCTCAATCCTTGCAGTCAAGGGTAAATAAATGAGGACAGTGATAAAGCTTTAAATAATGTGAGAGAGAGAAGGAAAAACAGAGACTGGTGAAGAAAGGTGAGGTAGGCAGGGAGGAGAACCGGGACAGACTGACAAAACACAGAAGCAAACATGGAGTTGGGTCCTAATTTGGTGGAGGGACAGCTGTCCGTGACTCGATGAAGGCATGCACAAAAAGAGACCTCTCTCTGACAGCCTTCTCTGAGTGTCACATATACACATCTGTTGCATCTTGTAGTATAGAATGTTCTTTCATCATAGTCTTAATGTTGTCTTAGGAACAGTTCTACCTGCTTCTCAATCTTTCTGCATCCAGCCAACCTGACTGACCTGGTATCCCAGTGAATAGTCCCTCACCTGTGCAGACCCCTGAGTAGTCAATGAACCACTCAGGCTTCTTATTTGTAAAATAAAGTCATTGATTTGAGTAGTTCAAGATTACCATCACTTCTAACCTTAAATACTTTCCTCTCTTTGTGGAAGGATTATTTCACACACCAACAATACAGCTAATCACTCTTAGTGGTTTATTGCCCATTGTCTTGGTTTTTTACTGCTATGAAGAGGCACCATGACCATGCAGAGCATGGCAGTGTGCAGACAGACATGGTGCTGGAGCTGAGTCCATCTTGACTCAGAGGAAACAGGAAGTTGACTGACTCACTGGGCAGTATCCTGAGCATAGGAAACCTCAAAGCCTGCCCCCACAGTGACACATTTCCTCCAACAAGGCCATACCCACTCCAACAAGGCCATACTCACTCCAACAAAGCCACACCTCATAACAGCACCACTCCCTACGATCTTATGGGGGCCAAAATACATTCAAACTACCACACTCATCATGCCAATAATGTTCCTGACAGTTACTGGCAAACTGAAAACTGTCCTCACAAACACTGTTTCAATAATTGAGATGATTGGGTGGTCTTTCATGGTGACTGAATCAAATCAGGAAGGCATACCACTGGCTCATGATCACAAGATTAGAAGACAACATATGTGAGCATGTGTAAGATAGAATGATGCTCCTGATTAATGTTCAAGTTGTATCACCATCAAAATAAAAATGATAATAGGTTGGCTTAAATTAGGTCAATGCATCTTTAAGGAAGCTATACTCAATAAATCTATAAACATTGTTATTGGAAAGTGTGATTCTCTGTCCCTGGTGTATGGGCAGGCTTCTGGGAATCTGGTGCCTGTGGTGTAACGCCTTGCACAGCCTTGGTGCAGTGGGAAGGGGTTTGGAACTGCCTAGGCTCAGTGTGCTGGGCTCTGCTGACTCTCCATGGGAGACCTCAATTTGGGGGATGTGGGGATGTGGGGATGTGGGGTGGCTTGGGAAAGAGGGCTGGGAGGTGGAAAGAGGGGGGATTTGTGGATGGTATGTGGAGTAGAAAATTTCTTAATAAAGAAAAATGAAAAAAAAGAGAAAAGTGTGATTCTACCAATGTACATCTCTAATAATAGAGTAAGCTAGCTGTGATTGACTTTTGCAAGTTGATCAAAGGAAAATTCTAAACTGTCTAGAGAAACACAGTGTTGTATAACATTAACTCAATAAAAACTATATTATGACAATATTTCAAAATATCTATTGGTAGCAATGCAGAATTTCTGAACATTTTAGTTGAAGTCAGAGGATATATGGAGTAAAAGGAAAAATGTATAGTAGTATCTGGTACTTTAAAAATCTCAGTCTAGATCAGAAAGCACAATCAAATTTACAAATGTCTGTGTGTAGTCATTTTGCAGAATATTCCTAATTTAATTCACTGAAAAATTTATCCTGGAAAATTTACTAATTATTTTGGTGAAAAGAATGACCGGTTTTGAAAGTGCTGTTGAAGAGGTGAATTCCCTTTAAAATAAGAAAGACATAAATGCAAGCCTAGACCAGGATTACAACGTTAAGTTTGATTGAAATCTTTTCCACCAATGAATGCTGAAATCCATAACAATTTATAGTCTTCTCCTCAAACAAATGTTTTAGTCTCAGTGTTTTATAGCCCCTCCCATTGCATCTTCTTCAGCAAAATTTCTACTTCCATGACAGACATTTAACGAAAGTAGGATTCATACTACCCATTTCGTTCCATCTGTGTAGCCACTGTCTTGAAGAAAGATGGAAATTGTCCAGAGCTGACTGCTCCTGCCTATAGTTTCCTGAACATTTCAGAGTTCAATTAACTACAGTTTTAATTAATCAGAACATGCAGAAAATGAACAGTGGTAAGACTGAGTAAGGCCGGGAACTTGATTGTGTTATACATGAAATTCAGCTATTCAGTGAAATTCTCCAATTGTGGTAATTCTTCTGTCCTGATTACAATTATTTCATCTATGTGGTGCATATATATTTTAATCTTCTCCTGACACTGTCTGTTGTTATAAATGAATTTGTCTGCCCAGCTATTCACAAATACATTTGCATTATTGAGGTCATGTCTGACTATGGGTCTTAGCTCCATGATTTAAACAATACTTAATCTTCACTCCTGGAATTATTTTTGCATTAGATGTTAATTGATTGGAACCACTGATAATAATAAAGATATCATTTTCTGTTAATGACTTTGACAAAGGAGGTTTCATATCCTTATATTTTTAAGAAGAAACATTTTTGACCTTGAATACATTATTAAAATTACTTTATATTTTTCAACAATAACAATAGGGTCTTAAGATTTATCATTTTAGTCAATAAGCCTCCAAAATATATGTATCATTCCTCTAAAATCAAGGCTCAAACATATTATCAACTGATAGGGTCCTGACACCCAGATGTTAATCCCTTCTATTAGATTCTACATCTATATTTTCTACCCTTTCTCCCTCTCTATATAATTTTATTTTCCTCTCAGTGCTGGAGAATAAACCTAGGACTTCCTGCTTTCTAAGCCACCATGGATCACCAGCCTAAGTCTTCAACCTTTTCCCTTCCTTCCCTTATTCTTCCTTCCTTATTCTCTGCATTTTTCTTTCTTTTTGCTTGGTTAATTTATTATTTTCTCTCTTAGTTATTATCAGTCTCCACTGTTAACATTGTTAACATCATAACATTTCTAACATAGTTAATGTAACTAACATTGTTAACATTCATAATAGGATTAATACCATTAACGTGGTTAACATTATTAACATTGTTAACACTGGCTGTTAACATCCGTAACATTGTTAACATTCCTAACAATGTTAACATTCCCAACATTGTTAACATTAGTAACATTGTTAATATTATTAACACCATTAACATTATTAACATTGTTAACATAATTAATATCACTAACTTAATTAGCATTACTAATATTGTTAATATTGTAACATTAACAAGGTTAATATGATCATTATTAATATTATTAACATTAACATTGCTGACATTAGGAATGTCAACAATGTTAATATTAATAGTGTTAAAATTATGACCATTACCATTATTAACATTGCTGAAACAGTTTCATATAGAGAAAGGGCTAAAGAAATCAAAATAAGCAAACAAATAAAAAAGCTATAGTTTAAGGAGAATAGATGGGAAGACTTGAGGTAAGCCGCATATTCTCCAGCACCTCATCTTTTCTCCTTTTACACTTATTTTTATTTTTTACTTTTCTCAGTTACACTAGAAAACTGGAAACAAGCATTCTTGCTATAGAATATAGTCTTGTTTCATTTTGTAATCTTCGAGCAGTGACTGAGATAAAGATAATGTTCCTCCAAAAAGATCTTTCCATTATTCCAATCTAAAGCAAATTTTACAAATACATCTGTTGAAGCAAGTCCATATCATATAAGCATGTGGCATTGAGTCAAACTTGTAGGCCTCGAGTATCAAGCCACACTCACTCCATTGCTTATCAAATCACTACCTAATTTTGAAAAAGTGTTACTAGTCAGGACAATGATATCACATTGAAAATGAGAAATACAAGGTGAACTGTCACTGATTGGTTTTCTATAAATAAAAATCTCTTTATCAACAATGTGGCCATACGATTAAATTTAACAACTTGGATGTCAGATATTGACCCAACCCTGGGCATCTGTTAATCCCACAGATTTGAGGAGAAAAAACATTGACCCAAATCATCATGGCCAAACTAAAGCAAGCTTTTTTTACTCATGTACATGGGCTGTCTCCCCCTAAGGTGGGGTTCAAGAGATCATCACTAGATGTGAGGAGGACAAGGTTTTTATAGATAAGGAGTAGGAGATTTCCAACTGGGGGGATTTGACATGCAAATAAGCAAGGGTCTCAAAAGCAGAACATAAGCAGAGCACGTTGGTCATAACAACCTGAAACAAAAGCATGGTTGCAAGGTGGTCATAACAACCTTTAAAAACAAACAAAACATTGTTGCCATTTCCTGGAACAGGCAGAACAGAACCATTTGTACTTAAAATTATAAGTGAGGCCCACCTCAGTCTTTAAGAAACAGATTTAATCATAAACAGGAATGAACCTAAGTTTGTCTTCACTATAAGATCTGTCATTTGATCTATCATTCCAGCTTTCTGTTGAGGATAAGGGGTGATGTATTATCTTTTGTAACTGCTTCTCAGTGTAAATTAGGAAACTGCTGTAAGAGTCCAAGAAGGCTGGAATGTTAGTCAAAGGCTGGGAAGGTATTAGGGCAATGTATTAGAAGCATCTGGTTTGCTGACCCAGCTGAAGAGACAGGGAGCAATCACATCGACTGGACTGGTTTTCAGCAAGTCCAGGGCTTCCTGGTTTTGTAGGACTACGTGGGCTGGCATGGTGTAGATCATCTTTGGAGCAGTTTGTAGTCTGCAGCTGATTTCTGGATGGTGTCTACCAGACAAGTGGAACTCTGCCAAGACAGATATAGACGAGGGATAGAAGTTAAAGAATGTAAAGGAAACTTTTCTATTTGGAGCATCCCCCTCAGGAATAGGCAATAGGCTGGGAAGCTTAGGTTGTTGATAGACAGGAGTACTTATCTGGAGTCCATTTGACCTATGAGAAATAGAACCAAGTCTTATAACTTCCGAGACTCCCAGGAGCTTACATTACCATTCTTTGTAATCTGTACTAAAATCCCTATTGTTGAAAAAGCAGCTAACAGGTGTCTGTTAAAACAGATGGAATAGACTCACGCCTTTGAGTCATGGCAAAAGCTATGGCTTTGGGTTAAAAAGCATTAACATTATTTTTCTGTCCAGAGGTTGGATATATAGATTGGACAAAAATGTTTTTAGCATTATGAGAAACATCTTTAAGTCTATACTTAGAAGGTAACCAGAAGAACTTTAAAACCTTGAGCTTGTGACTGATAATAGTTGTCAGTGCTTTACCAGATTGTCAGAACTTTATTGATTAATGTTAAAACTTTGAATTTTTGAAATCTTAGTATAACAATAGCATAGAAGGGGAAAGAAATATGAAATATCTTTTATTTTAAATTATTTTGTATATCTTTATAGCTTGCATTTACATAACTTAAATCATTTTTAGAGCCTTGTAACTTACTAAAGCTTTTATATCCTTAGACTTTTTTTATCCAATCATTTATGAGACACGAGTAGCTGATTCTTGAGAGTAGACATTGTAAAGAGAGTTTTTTTAATAAAAGAATATTAAAAGTTACATCTGAAACCTGTTTATCTTTAATATGAAGCCTATTGGTAAAGCAAATCTGTCTGTGAGTTTGCCTTTTTCATTAGGAAACCTAACAGCTCTCGAAAAGTAAGGCCTGGTTTTTATATATAAAATTCATTGACCAGCAGTTGCTACTAAATTGATAAAACCATAGTTATCTGTCAACACCATCAGAGATCTGAGAAGGATAAATTATAACAGGCAGTAAAAACGAAATGGCCATTGTATTGATTAAAGTGACAGAGACTTACCAGCTATCTGGAGTAGTACTTAGGCTCCTGTGGTGGTCTCAATAGTTTCATAGAGGCCAGAGGTCATAGGTCATCTGCTGTCACATAGGACAGCATTGCGTCTTTAGCTGCTGCACAGGGTATCATAGGCCTTTAACTGTCAGACCCAGGAGGTCCAAGAGATTTTTCCCACGGTGGAGGAATTTGGAAAAGTGACCCACCTTCATGAGGCAGAGTAGGGCAATCAACCCAACAGTGTCCACAGTTTGGGCAGAGCCCTGGCAGTGGGGCAAGGCATAGGGCAGTTCTTTGCATCGTAGTTAGCATTGCCACAATCCAGGTGAAGTTATCTGTGCCCCATTATCTTCTTTGGAGATCTTTGGGTTGCCATTGGGAGCTAGCATCTCTGTTTATCATGAGAACTTTAAATGCCATATTCAGCAGGTCTCTGAAAAGTATTGAGGGTCATTTATTAAGTATACTGTAATATATTAAATAAACATTATTTGTTTTTAGTTACTTGTTTTAGGCTTGACTTTGAAAAAATATATATAGAAAACCAAATAAAACTTATTCTTGTAAATAAATTACATTTGTATTTAGCATGGCAACATGTTGTTTGTTTTTTGCTCTTTTGGGGGACCTGCCACCCAGCTCCCAAAATCACACATGGAGGCCTATTCTTAATTATAGATGCTCAGCCTTAGCTTGGCTTGTTTCTTGCCAGCTTTCCTTAACTTTAAATTATCCCATCTACCTTTTGTCTCTGGGCTTTTTCAGTTCTCTTACTTCTATAACTCTTACTCTTACTCCATGGCTTGCGGTGTGGCTGGCCCCTGGAGTCCTTCTCCTTTTCTGGCTACCTCTTTTCTCTCCCAAATTTCTCCTTCCTTTTATCCTCTCCTTGCCTGCCAGCCACACCTATCCTTTTTTTCTGCCTTGCTATTGGTCGGCCAGTTCTTTATTAGACCATAGGAGTTTTAGACAGGCATAGTAACACAGCTTCACAGAGTTAAACAAATGTAACATAAACAAAAGTAACAAATCTTAAAATAATATTCTACAACAGTAACAAGTATAGCTCTGAACACATTAAAGAATTTGATCATTTATAAGGTGACTGACTTATGTCTTAATTATTTTTAACAGTATATGACAAGTTAGGAGCTTTTATATGATTAGAATTTACATTTTTATCCCTGCTAAATATAGTCTTAAAATTATAATCTGTGAATTGAAACTCTTTTAGTATCAAAATAAAACATTAAATCATAAATACAGTCCATAGGGAGACTGGCAATTTTATTTTCCTGGTCCTTTCATGGTGCATCCTTACAGAATATTACAGTTCTTTGTATGACTCTGTTTACCAAAATAACTAAAGCAGGAAAGACAAAAGTTAGGAAAAGACAAGGAGGCTAGACATACATTCTTAAGTCAGTCTCTGTTAGCCCAAATAATTCTTAGGTAAAGAGAGATATTTTCTAGGCTCTTTGTGAGGCTACTTATGTTATTGTCTTGCTGCATCATAAGATAGGAATATCCCAGCTTCTGCTGTTCAATGTTTGGCATTTATAGTTGTGACCCTGACTTTAGTCAATGGGCCATTATTCTGGGTGTTTGGGATTCCAGTGTAGCCTTGAGCCTCTTTTAGGGTGAGCCTTTAAGCATAAAAACCATGTCTTGTGTTGACATATTTCAGTTAACAAGAACAGTTAGACAGAAGCATTAAGTACAGAAGTTAAGAAGCAAGTTTAGCACATTTGGAGACTATACCAGAAGTATGGCCTTTGGTGGAGTAGGTTTTTGTTTTCATTGTGGCTCATAGTGCTATCTGTTAAGTTTTACAGCCCAAATGGGAAGATTACCTATGCAAAAATTTCTAATTATCAACCTGTTGTTATAAGTTTTAAGTCAACTTTTGTTACAGAGTCTACAGATGTTAACCACATCTAATAAATTTATAAATCCTGAGTGTAGAAAATTCATGTAAGAGTCATGTAAATCTTGGTATAAGGTTGATGTTTTAGCAAAAGTTTTAGGCAGTTAAATAAAACCAATAGTCTAAATTTTTAGCTGCTTTTTTTCTTTTTCGTTTTTTCCTTTTTTTATTTTCCTTTTCTTTTCCCATAAAGTCAGATGACTCACCTAACATAGGACAGAAACTTTTCAACTCCAGGGCCAGCTTTTCAAGATAGCAGAACAGCATAAAACAATATTTCAGCATTATCCATACCCAAAAGACATTTTAATCCCTGCTAAACTGAATTGAGGGACCAGGAAACTCAGAGATAAAAACTTCTGAGCTCAGGCTATCAAAAGTAGCTATGGCAAGCGGCAGCAGTAGCCAGCAGCAGTGGATTTGGGCCTGGGAAAGGGGCGTGCACAAAACCTCCCAGAGCGGCATGCTGGGGGCAGGGAGTACCTGCTTTGCCCCAGCCAGCAGCATGGAAGTGGCAGCAGCTAGAGCTTGGTCTGGCTCCCATGTCCACCTGTAACTGGAAAAGATTAATAGGAGCACAGAAACACACGCAAGGGATGGAGAGAGCAAAAACGAAACCAATAAACACAGGATATAGACTGGAGAACCGTCCCGCTTACCAGTCTTATTACTCACGTCCTTTGTCTGTTTCAGTCACCCTGAGTCAGAACACACAAAGACAGGCAAAACACAGGACTGGAGCAAAAATAGCAACAGGGACAATGACAACAGCAACTGGGGTCATTCAGAAATTCACCAGTTTGACCAAAGAGTTTTTAACAAATAGGAGACCTTTTCTCAGCTTCCCCCATTGCACAATTCAGGTGCCAGGAACCCAACAGAGGCTTCCTGAGTGCCAAGTCTTGCCTGGTTCAGTTAGGCCCGGCCTATCCAACTTCTGTCTCAGCGTCAAGTCATGCTGGATGTCCTGTGCTGGGCCTGTCCAATCTCTCGGCTTCCAGTACCATGGAACACCCTCAGGGTTTCAAGCTTTGTTGTGCAGCCTAAGCGTTGAAACCCTGCCAGTGGGTGCCCAGGTGCCAGACCTCTCCAACTCCTCATTCCTCCCTCCAAACTCTCCTGTATACTCTTCCTTGCTCTTTTTCAAATCCGTGGCTTTGTTTTCATTAATTTTAGTTATATGCATGTGTCTATATGTATATGTTCATGTACACCTACTTGATATTCTACAAATAATTGGTGTAGTCTTGTCTGGGGTAGACTATTTCACCCACTCCCAGCATTCCTTAGTTGCCTGTAGTTCTTTGTGTGTTGCTGAGGCCTTGTGGGATTTCTCCCATCCACTTTAGTAATGTCTATTGTTCTTGTCTTTGTCAAGCTCGTGTTTAGGGAGACTATGGGTGTAGCTTCTGATATTACTAGGAGACACAAGATCACAGCAAACTTCCTGATCCTTTTTACAATGATGACTTTTGCAATCTTTCTATCCCCTCTTCCACAATGTTCCATGAACCTTAGGTGCAGGAGTTGTTTGGTAGATGTACCCGCTGGGACTGGGCTCCACAACTCTGCGTTTTGGTTGGTTGTGATTTTCTGTAATGGTCTCTGTCTGTTAAAAAGAGACGTTTCCTTGATGAGGGGTAAGGACTGCACTTACCTGTGGGTATGAGGACAGATGTTTATAATGTGGTTATGGAATCAGCTTGTTTAGTAAAATCATAGAGGTGGTTCTTCTCCAAGATCATGACTTCACCAGCCCTGAGTAGTTAGCTAGGTTTCCAGTACCAGACATGGTTTCCCTCTTGTTGAGCAGGTCTTACGTCCAATTAGAGAACTGTTGCTTATCACCAAGGTAGGCATGTCACTACTGTACCCTTAGGGTTACTGTACCATCCTGATCATTGCTGTGGCTCATGGGCATCATAGCTGGGCAGGACTGTCGGTTGCCTTCCTTCTTTGGAAGCTTACATGGTGCCTTCTGGTACCATGAAAGGTAGTCCTCAGCGGGGAGGCTCTCAGGTCAGTTCGAGCTCAGAACCTCTGCATTTGAAGTGCATAGTGTCTTCAGCAATAATTACCTTCCACCTCTGAGGGCCAGCCAAGAGCAATAGCAATAGCCCATAATGTTTTGGTAGTCTCTTGGAAAACTCAGATCAACAACTCAAAAGAGGGCTTCTCATGCCTAGTGTTGGGGTTTTGTTAGATGGCGTTTGACTTATGGAAGGAACATTGTCAGTCCAGATGAGAAATTTCATTTAAACTATATATGTGTATTTATAAACAAACTTACATGTATTATAGGGTTTTTTAAGGTAGATCATTAATTGTGATTACTTATGACTTTTTCAGACATCCTTACTACTTTACACACACACACACACACACACACACACACACACACACACACACACACACACACACAATTAGAGGCCCCTCCTTTTTTCCCATTTCCTGTTCAGACCACTTGTACCCTGCAATTCCTCTTTCCATCACCGCCCCACACCTCTACCCTGAGCCCCATTTTACTTTCCTGGTTTCTGCAATTACTCCAGGATATGTCCTCACATCTGAAGATTAGAGGCTAGGAGCCTCTGATGAGAGAGAAGACGTGATGTTTGTCTTTGGGGGTCTGGATTACCTCACTCAACATGACCATTTCTACTTCCATCTATTTACCTTCAAAGTTTATGATTTCTTTTTTTTTTACAGCTAAGTTATATCCCACAGTGTATATGGACCACATTTTCACTATCCATTTGTCAGATGAAGGACTTTTAGGTTGTTTCCATTTTCTAGCTATTGTGAATAGAGCAGCAGTGAACACAGCTGAGTATCTGTGTATGGTAATATTTTATTTGTGCTGAAATGTGATTTTATTTGTATCTCATTCTTCAGAGGTTTAAAGTTTTTATTATAGAGGACCTTCACTTCTTTGGTTTGGTTTATTCCTGGATATTTTATTTTCTTTGTGGCTATTGTGAATAAGAGTAGGTCCATAATCTCTTTCTCTGTTTATTATTTGTGCATAGAAAAGTCATTGATTTGTGCTAGTTGAGTCTGTATCATGCCACATTGCTGAATTTTTTTTGTCTTTTCTAGAAGTTTCCTAGTAGAATTTTGGGTTCTTTTATATATAATATCATATCATTGGCAAATAGATGTAATTTGACTTTTTCTATCCCTATTTGTATTCCTTTAATTTTCTTCTCTTTCCTTATTGCTCCAGTTGGTACTTCAAGCACAGTGTTAGAAAAAATGAGGATAGTGGATATCCCTGTCTTTTTTCTGACTTCAGTGGGATTGCTTCAAGCATCTCTCCATTTAGGATGATGTTGGCTGTGGGTTTCTCATACATAGTTATTATTGTGCTGAGGTATTTCCCCTCTATCCCTACATACCCTATATCATTTTTCATGAAGGCATGTTAGATTTTGTCAAATGCTTTTTCTTCATCTATTGAGGTGATAATGCAATTTTTGTCTTCATATCTATTGATATGGTTTATTATATGTATTGACTTGCTTATGTTGAACCACCCCTGCATTCAAGGATAAAGCCAACTTGGTCATGGCATATAATCTTTTTGATATATGTCTGTATTCTGTTTACATGTATTTTATTGAATATTTTTGAGCTTGTGTTCATCAGGGATATTGGCCTATAGTTTCTCTTTGATGCTCTTGTGTCTTTACCTAGTTTGGGTATTGGAGTGATAATACTGTATTTATAGGAGTGTGGGAGCACTCCTTCTGTTTCTGTCTTTTGAATAGTTTAAGGAGAACTGGCTGTAGTTATTCTTTGAAAGTCAATGAACCAATTCTTAGATAGGTTGATTCTTTTTTTTATTTTCTTTAGTTCTATTTCATTGATTTCTGTTCTGATTTCCATTATTTCTTTCCATTGACTGAGTTTAGATTTGTTTCTTGTCTTTTCATTATAATAATTTTTTTGATCAAGCAAATCTAGCAAGAAGATTTTACCAACTCAACTGGGCCCATATTTTGAATTTTGGACCTTTTCTCTATCAATTCCTGTATTATGGATAGATGAAAGTCTATTCAACCTATTTCATTCTGCAAATTACTATAGACTAGTGATCCCAAACAATTGCTATCTGCATTAAAGAGCCACTTGTGCATTCTTGGTTAATTAGGCTAGAAACTAGCTACTTTTGTGTTTATACCAGTGGATTGCCACAAAATTGGGTTTTCTTAATAAAGAAAGTTCTCACTGTGCAATCCCTAAATTATCATTATATTCAGACTTATTTCTTCTGTTTTTATTTATTTTCCCTTGGTTTGTGTTGTATGTACAGATAAGGAAGAAGAATGTTGATAAGTTATCTACTTGCCTTGGAATTTTAACAATATAATTTTTTCATTTGCACTCTAGAATCTTTTCTAATTAGGGTTGGGAACAGGATCTCATTCTGTAGCCATGGTGGCCCAGAACTCACTATAGAATCCAGGCAGAACTAGAATTTATACCTACATTGTTGTTGTTTATTTTTTCTACTCTTTGGTCTTTTGGGGGACCCACTACCCAGCTCCCAAATAAATCACACATGGAGGCTTATTCTTAATTATAAATGTCCAGCCTTAGCTTGGCTTGTTTCTTGCCAGCTTTTTTTTTTT
>CABHPR010155659.1:0-14153 GCA_902168415.1 Peromyscus melanophrys | reverse complement strand
GAGTGCTGGGATTAAAGGCGTGCGCCACCACTGCCCGGCTCTTGCCAGCTTTTCTTAAATTATTCCATTTATCTTTTGCCTCTGGGCTTTTTCCTTTACTTCCTTCTGTATATCTTACTTTCAGTCTTACCCCATGGTGGTTGGCTGTGTGGCTGGGTGGCTAGCCTCTGAAATCCTCCTCTCCTTGTTCCCTTGCTCTTTCTTCTTCTGCTCTTTTGCCTTTTTCCTCCCATATTTCTCCTTCTATATATTCTCTCCACCTGCCAACTCCACTTATCCTTTCTCCTGCCCTGCTCTTGGCCATTCAGCTCTTTATTAGACCATCAGGTGTTTTAGACAGGCACAGTAACACAGCTTCACAGAGTTAAACAAATGCAACATAAAAGAATGCAACACATCTTTGCATCATCAAACAAAGGTTCCACAGCACAAACAAATGTAACACATCTTAAGATAATATTCTACAACACAACATCAGTCTCTGTCCCAAGATCTAGAATTATAACTGTGCACCCTCATGCCTGCTTTAGAAATTTTAATGATAATGTAAGTCCTGCTCTCATCCCCTCACTTGTCGCTTTCTATAACTCACACATTGTCTTGCAAGAAGTTGTGCCTTGGAACTGGAGAGATGACTCAGAGGCTAAGAACACTTGTTGCTCTTGCAGAGGACCTGGGTTCCATTCCTAGCACCCACATGGTGGCTTGTTCCAGGTGATCAATGTCCTCTATTGGCCTCAGTGGGCACCAGGGATGCATGTGTTGTAGACACATATGTAAGCAAAACAGTCATAAAATAAAAATGAAATAAATCTTACAAAAAGAAGTTGTGCTTTATTTTTCCTCTGAGGAGTAATTTACGCCATAAAAATTTTAGATTATTGATGAAAAAGTACCAACAGACAGCATGACACTCAGAGATCTTACTTCTCATTGGTAAGTATGCATTATCATATGAATTCAAGGGCCAGAGGATCAAGCCAGAAGTCACAGCTATTTCATTTGCTGGCCCACTTCTTACAGTTTGAGTTAGGTACACTATCAAATGATAACAATGAAAAATGTTGAGATTAGATATATTACACACAAAAAAAAATTCTTGCTAAGAGCTACATAACGGGGGTGGGGGAAAAAAGCTGCATCGTGTTCCATTATGTGTATCTGCTACATTTTCTTTATCCACTCACACATCGATAGGCAGTAACCTAATTCCACACTTCATACACTCGAATAGCACTGTGCTGAACAGAGGAGTATAGATGTTTCTCTGACATACAGACCTCTTTTCCTTTGATTGATACCCAGAAATAGGTTCCCTCAATCTTATGATAGTTGTTTTCTTTTTGTGGGCAGTCACCAGAGAAGACTGCTAGGACATGGATTTAAGCCAATACAAAGTCTTTATAAGTTGGCCAACAACAGTAGATATTCAGAATCCCACTGTAGCATCAAACCTTTCTCAGGGTGAGCTTTTAAATGCAAAAACCATGTTCTTGGTTGACATACTTCAGTTAATGAGAACAGTTAGTCAGAAGCAGAAATGCAGAAGCCAGAAAAACAAGGTTAGTACATTTAGAGACTTTCCCAGAACTATTAACTTTGATGGATTATGTCTTTGTTTTAGTTTTGGCAGGTGGTACTGTCTATGTGCTGAGTTTTATAACCTAAATGCCACTTCCATAATGGAGTCAGTAGTGTTAAGGTCAGGGGCCTACTAAGGTCTGGGGCCCTGTTACAGTCTTGGTTAGTTTCTACTGCTGTGATGAAACACCATGACCAAAAGCAAGTTGGGGAGGAAAGAGTTTGTTTCACTCACACTCTCATATAATAAACAGCTATGGAAAGAACTAAAACAGTCAGAAACCTGGAGGCAGCTTCTGATGCAGAGCCCGTGAAGGAGTGATGCTTACTGGCTTGCTCCTTATGGCTTACTAAGCCTGCTTTCTTATAACATTCAGGACCATCAACCCAGGAATGCTACCACTCAAAATAGGCTGGCCTTCCCCCATCTCTAATAAAGAAAATGCCCTATAGACTTGCCTACAGCCTGATCTTATGGAAGCATTTTCTCAGTCGAGCTTACCCCCACCCAATCAGATGATTATAGCTTGAGTAAAAAGTTGACAAAAAACTAGCCAACACAGTTGTATTTTCCCTTTTTTCCCCCTTGGATGTGCAGACCATGGGCCCACTTCATGAATTTAGATTGGTAACCTATCAAATCGTAATGATGGAAATGTTAAAATTACACATTGTAACAAATTGACCTGTTTTCAGGACATAATGGCTGTATTAATTTCCACTTCCACTCTACATGTACAGAGATTCTTTTTTATCCACATCCGCACCAGTATTTGTTATTTCATTTTTAAAATGAAAGTCTTTCTGCCAGTTTGACTGATACTATGACTCTGAATTGTTTTTCCCTTAATAATTAGTGATATTGAGCATTTTTCACTTATCTGTCGGACACTTATATGTCTTTTTAAACATTTCTGTATAGTCATTGGCTGTCTCCTTCCTTCTCCTTGTCCTTTAATAGCCTAGGCTGTCCTTGAGCTCATGATAAAAGTTCATGCTTGCCTTGAAATATTAACCCTCTTTCCTCAGCCTCTGTATTAGTCAGGGTTCTCTAGGGAACAGATCTCACAGAATGAATGAATGAATGAATGAATGAATGAATGAATGAATGAATAAATAAATGAATGAATAGAAAGAAAGAGAGACAGAGACAGAGAGAAGGGATTTATTTAGACTGGCTTACAAGTTGTGGTCCAGCTAGTCCAACAATGGCCATCTACCAACAGAAAGTCCAAGAACCCAGTAGCTGTTCAGTTCACAAGGCTGGATGTCTCAGCTGGTCTTCAGTATATACCAGAATCCCAAAGAAGTAGGGTCTAATGCCAGTGAAGGAATGAGATTACCAGTAAGAGCAAGCAGGCAGAGTGCAAGAGCTTCCTTCTCCCATGTCCTTTATATAGACTGCCATAGAAGGTGTGGCCCAAATTAAAGTTGGATCTTCCCACCCCAAAAGAACTGAAGTAAAGGTATATCTTTCCACCTGAAAGATCTGGATTAGAAGTAGGTTTTCCCACTTGAAGTGATTTAATTGAGAAAAAAAATACCCAACACAGGTGTACCCAGCCAATTGGGTTTTAGTTAACTCCAGATGTAGTTAAGCTGACAACCATGAGTGGTCATCACAGCTTCCTAGTACTGGGATTACAAGCATATGCTACAAGGCCCAGACCAGCTCATTTGACATGTACTGGCATCCTGGGTAATCTGGCAGAGTAGGCACATTAAAAATGTGACAGTGAATAAGAAAAGTCAAGACAGCAAATAAAAGACTACTCCAAAATCAGAAAGACTTGACAGGAACCAGAAACCATAAAGAGGGTGAGAGGAAAACTAGGAAGGTAGAGAAGCAGAACGGTGACACAAAAAGAGCAAGCATCAGATGATCAGCCCCAGCTCCTAGCTGGGAAGGGGACCTGGAAACATCATGTAAAGGGTCAGCCAGATGACCCAAAGACAGTCTTCAACTAGAACGAATAATTCTAAAATTTATACCGGAACACAAAATGCCCCAGATAGCCAGAGCAGTCCTAACGACAGAACAATGCAAGAACCATAGTAAGAAGAACTTCATGACACCCACACAAAAATAGACACATAGACCAATGGGATAAAATAGAGAGTCCAGAAGGAAGCCTATGCAGCCATGGTGCCGAAAGCAGACAGTGCAGAAAAGATGGCCTCTTTAACAATGTGGGAAAAGAAAACTAGAGATCCACACACAGGAGAATGAAATTGACCCTTATATCTCACCCTATATTAGAATCTATTCAAAGACCTTAATATAAGACCAAAAACTTTGAAAGTTCTAGGAAAAACATAGGTAAAAAGGTTCAAAATATAGGTATAGGCAAGGACTTGAAAGAACAATAGCTAAGAAAAAAACAGCAAGTGGAATGGCATGAAATTCAAAAGATTCTGCAAAGCAAAGGAAACCATAAATAGAGCTAAAAGGCAGCCTACTGGTGCAGCCCACTGTACATCTGATAAGGGATTAACATCTACAATTAATAGAGAACTAAAAAAATAAACATGGAAAAAATGCAGTCAACAAATGGGTAAACAGACAGCTCCCAAAAGAGAAACACAAATGGCCTAAAGATATGTGATAAAATATTTAACATCCTTACTATTAAGAAAATTCAAATTAAAAAAATTCATGGAATTTTTCATTCCCCTCAGTGAGAATGTCTACGATCAAGAAAACAAATGGAACAAATGCCTACAAAGATGGGCAGGAGGAGGGTCATTCATACACTGATAGGAGGAACGTAAACTGGTTCAGCCACTATGGAAATAAGGCCACTCTTATCAAATAGAACTACCACACAATCCAGATATACCACTCCCTGGTATACGCCTGTAAGAATCTAAGTCAACATACCATGTGTTCACAGCAGCCAGCACAATTCACAGCCAAGATATGGATGCCCATTGACAGAAGTATGGAAAAAGTTAATGGGATATATAGATATAGATACAGACATAGAGATATATAGATACAGATATAGATATGCACAATGTAGGTCCATTCAACCATGAAGAAGAGTGAGATTATGTCATCTGCAGGAAAATGGATGAAACTAGAAATTGTCATGTTTAAGCAAAATAAGCTAAACTCAGAATGATAAACAATGAAATGATTTATGTTTTCTCTCATATGGAGGATCAAAATACACACCCAACCCCCAAACACACAGAACACACACACAATCAAAGTAGAAGGATTATGTGAGGAAGGGAGAGGAAGGGAGAACAAGAGAAGACGAGGGGGAGTTGAGGAAAAAGACTGATACCACACGTCTCCTCTCATATGTGAGTTTCTATCATGTCATACATACATGGAAGCTTAGAAGGACTCTTTGGAGGAAGAAGCCAGTGGAGGGAAATGGGAATATAAGCAAAGTACAATGCAAAAATGGTATGAAGATATGATAGCCATCATTTTGCATGCTAAACAAAAAATAATAAACATTACTTGCTATAACAACTTGAGATTGAATGTCCCCCCATAGACTTTGCTATTTGAACGGTTGGTCCCCAGTTGGTGGCACTGTTTGGGGGGTAATTCGGAAGTGCAGCCTTGCTGCAGGAAGTATGTCATTGGAGGTGGGCTTTGAGATTCAAAGCCTGGTGCTATTTCCAGTTCAAGCTTGTTCTGTTTCATGGACCTGGTTCAAGATGTGAGCTGTCAGCTTCTTGCTCTGGTCACCATGACTGAGTCCTACCATTGTGCTTCCCTACCATTATGGACTCTGACCCTCTGGAATTGGAATCCCACATAGACTCTCCATAAGTTTCCGTGGTCATGGCATTTTCTCATAGCAACAGAGTAGTGGCTAATACACTTGCTTTTCTATTCAAATGTTTTTAGATGTTTTTAACTTTATCTTTCCCTTTACTGATAAAAGGCTTTGCTGGCTTGTTTAAAATGTGTTTGTAGTTCAAGTCATGAATATAGAATTGTGTTTAATTATCACAGTTCTATATTTTGTTTTATATTTAGATGTAAAATCCACACAGAAAACTTACATTTTTCCACTCTCACATACAGAAAGAGTACAAGTGATTACTTTTGCCCCCACAAGAATACTGTGAGCCCACTGAAAACCAGAAACTTCACTAGAGAGCTGAAAACTTTGGCAAACCATTGTCTCAGAAACTACAGAGAATAGGAGAATAGTTCCTATGAAGAACCACTGCTTGTGATGAATAGCACTCACAGCAACACTCAACGATCCATTAATTTCTGGACTCTCCACATGGATTTGTTTGAAATTTAAAACTCCACTAGGCCCCCCTGAGAGAAGTCCCCTATTTCTCTTCATGAGTTTCCTCTTCATAAGACCCACTGGGTTGTCACAGTGAGGTCTTGGGAAACTTGAAAATATGAAGACAGTGTTTTGTTCTCCTGTCCATTCTTCATAATAAAGGCCAGTTCTCAGAAGAAACTTCCTTTCTACAGCTTTATATGACCTGAGGAAGGACAAGCAGCAAATCCCAGCCTTCTTTAGCACCTCAGTCTCACATAAAAAGGGAAGAACTTTGGCATAATAGAACAGAATATCCCAGAACTAAGGGGCGTTACATGTGAATATCAGAAGAACGATGAAACAAAACGGACAAAATAAAGAGCTCAGAATTTCCCACAGTGAGAAATACCAAATCAAAGTTCTAAGACCAAAGTACTAAGTCACATTAATACCCAAAAATATATTCATAGACACATGACATCTGAACTTCAAAAAATGAGAAACAAAGAAAAAAAACTGAAGAGGCTTGGTATGTAGCTCAGTGACACAGGGCTAGCCTAGCATGTGCAATCTCTGACACTGTAGATCATTATCATCATCATCATCATCACTATCTACAGAAAAGCAAGATCTATACAAAAATAAAGATGATAGATGTATTGAAGCTCTCCACAAGTACCACATAAACAAGAAAGGTGGAATGAGATACTGAAAGTGTCAAAAGCATGGACGACCAGTTTATATTTTTATACCCAGTAAAATGATCCTTCACAGTTGATTCTCTCCTTCCAACATGTGGTTCTGGGGACCAGACTCAGGTTGTCAGACATGGCAACAAATATCTTTACCCACTGAGCCACCTCGCCAGCCCACAGTGCCAATATTTCTTAAGACATTCTTAGTAGGCTTTTCATTAAATTAGATTTGGCTGGCTGTCCAACAGGATATGCTGAAGAGGTGGAGGCAGGAGGATCACACAAGTTCGAAGCCAGCCTGGATTACACAGTGCACAAGCAAGATTAGCTCAGAGGATAAAGCACTTGCCGCTTAAACCTGACAACAAGTTCAATCACCAGAACCCACACAAAAGCTACTCGAGGACCAACTCCATAAAGGTGCCCTCTGACTTCTACACAGATCCTGTGACACATGCATGCCCCCCACACCATACACACAAAGATACATAATAATTGGCAAATTATTTTTAAATACAACAAATATCAAGGTCGTGAATCTCAATTTTATTATCAGCAATATCTTCATCACCGTATTAGTTACTTTTCTATTCCTTTGATAAAACACCACAACTAAGAAAACTTATAAAAGAAAATGTTTAAGCTGGCTTATCGTTTCAGAGGGTTATTTAGAGTCCATGAGGGCAGAGCAAAGTGACAGGTGAGAGCTCATATCTTGTTCTACAACCATGAGGCATAAGAAAAGACTGGGAATCACACATGTTTTCTGAAACCCCTAGTGAGACACTCTTCCAACAAGGCAACACCTCCTAATCCTTCCCAAATAGTTCCACCAACTGGGGGCCAAGTACTCAAACATATGAGCCCCATGGGGGTCATTTTCCTTCAAACCAACACAATCCCAAAGCCTTTAAACAATGGGAGGAGGGGTAGGGTATGTACCTGGCATGTACAAAGCCTTGAGTTTGGTCCCCAACACTGAATCAGATAAGTTTATGGAACATCATAAGCAGCAGACAGAAAATGTTGATAATGATGTTTTCAGAGACCAATTGTACAGTGAGCTGCCACAGCTGTCAAATACTGTCACATCCATGAATATGACACTCCTCCACTAGGAATTGACCTTCCTTTTTAAGGGAAAAGAAACTATAGAACTGTTTAATATTTATGTCAGATATACATGATAATCATGATGAGTGCATTTATGGAAATAGTATATTATAATAACTGCATTGATTGGTACAATTAAATATATTAGCAATTACAATTTTAAGAAGAGGTGACTAAAGAAATGACTAAACCAGAACTTGAACTCATGCTTCGAATCAACTTCTGATCTCTCATAGTATGCACCTTCCATTGCTCAGGGATTCTTGGAGAACTTACCCATGAACACATGCACAACTGTAAATTCTATTCATATTAAAATATGCTTCCCTTTTTGCCCATCCATGCTGGTAATAATAGGAAGTAAGAGGTCTTTCATTATAAAGAAAACTTATGTCTTTTCCTTCTTGATAGGTTTTCAGATTTCCCTCTAAAAGTCTTTAAAAGTACTGCTCAGTTGTCTAGAATGGCTTCTGGTGCATTAGCGTCTGTCTATAGCACTATCATTAGAGAAATGGGCAGTGCTTCCTCTTAACCCTCCACATGCAGACAAATTGGGTCACTTTAAAGGGCAAGATGTCAAAAGCAGATAAATCCTTTGTACTATAATGAGCATAATGATGAATAATGGCACTTATGTGCAATAAACGATGCCCTGCCCATAAACAGCCTTTCTACCTAGATACTCTATTTAATTCAATAATATATTCCAAGTAATTTGTGGAGCTAGATGAGAAATTACCTTAAACAGAAAGACTGTAGAACTTACTAAAATATACTGTTGAAAATAATTAATGGAAGCAGAGTTTGCTGAAGTGAAATTACAGCATTAAAAGGCATCATTACAGGAATGTATCTTCCAAGTGGCTTGCCTTGCAGCAGGTGTAGAGAGGAGGATTTGATGGTATGGACAATGTTGACAATAAAAGGCTTATTAAAACAACAATGTGCTTTGAGAGTCGGTGTTTCTTGCTTGCTTGGGTTAGCAAATAAAATACCCGGCAGTCTTCATCTTCTACCTAGACCACTCTCAAACCCAAGTGATCTCCTCCTTTCTAAGCAATATTCCATAGAACGATCATAGTGATCTTCAAAATACATAAATCACGTCACATTCCTCTTTCATTCAAAGTGCTCCTAGGGGTTTTTGAACAAAATTACAGTCAACCCAGAATGCTCATTATGATCTATCTATAAACTCTGACAGGATCTATTTCTAGCCTGCCTCTCAGCCAGTGTGTTTTATTGTCTCTACCTTCACCACTTTATAGTCGTTGTCCTTGCTACATTGACGGCCCTTGAATATTCTAGACCATCCAGACCCTGTGCACCTGTTCTTCACCAGAAGCACATTTCGCACAGACTGCTTCCTCACAACACTCAAGTACTTGAGTGTTCCCTTGTGTCCCACTTCCTTTCAGTCCAACTTCTATTTCCAGCAAGTAGCAAACTGCCGACCTGAATGAAACCATCCCAAGAGCAACACATATGTTCATAGAGAACATTTTTAAGTCCTAGAAACAAAAAATTACTCTCAAAAGTAAAGAGAATACTGGAATACCACCTACCTTAAGGGAAATGATGTATCCCTGATCGTCTAGATCTAGGCTGCCCAATACATCCCTCTGCCACATGCAGACACTTGAATTTAAACTTGAAGGGAGATACTATTTTAAAGTTAAAAAAAGGGACCCTGCTGTGTTGGTGGCTCAACCATCTAAGATCCTCCATGAACCACATTCCCAGGAAACTCAGAGCAAGTGTCACGATGGAAGTGTACCCTCAAACCTGCTCTCGAAGTACTGCTAGACTGTAGGAAGCAAACTTCAGCAAGATAAAAACCTGATAGAAACCAAAGTCTCTAAGAGAACTTCCACACAGACTCCACGCTGTGCTGGGACCCTTGTGAGCTGCTGCCCAGGCTCAGAGCAGCATTAGCAGCCAGAACCCTGAAGGAACACACAGTGACGTAAGTGGCATCCAACACTCTACCTGTGAAGCGTGCTGGATCTGAATCTGTAACCTTATTATCCAGAGGAAGACCTGAGGGAAAACAGGAGGTCTACTGCAGAGGAATTCCCAGGAGGGATAAGCTTCTGGAAGCTGTGGAGGGAAGGCTGAGATGGAATCTAACAATTAAGCCCAAGAAGTTTTCATATCTTATACCATCACCTAGCTGTCTCTTTCTCCCTACACCTATTTCTCCTTTATTTAATACCCAGTGTCAACTTAGGAGACCAACTCAGACCTATTCTGTTCTTGCCTTCTGTTTCTTCCCGCCCCTCCTCTTTTCATTTTTCCTCTGTAATTTATTTTTATTTTCCTCTCTCAGAGAACACAGACTAGCCTGGTTTGCAGAGTCCCTGGGAATCAGACTGCTGAGAGATGGAACTGTTCACCATTACCTAGCAGCATATCTCTATATCTCTCTTGTCAATCTGCTTTCAGCCAAAACTTCCTCATCTGATACTTTGGCCATATAGCTCCCCTTTCTGTTTACACTCTTCTCCTGTAATTTCACCTTCACAACCCAATATTAATCACTAGTCTTTTCAGTTATTCCCATGGAAACTAATACAATAGCACAGTCAGTACTATTAATGCCTGTTTACTCCCTAAAATGATTGTTACTTCAAGGATGATGTTTTTATTTGACTATTATTCTATTTTCACAGTGGGTCTACCCCTAAATAGCCACTGGTTTTGAAGACAAGACAATATCCTACTCTGGACAGAGCACTAGAGATACAGCCTGGTATACTGAACACCAGCATAACAGAGGAAAATGACATCTCAACTCCACTAAAACCTAGGCCCTCTTCACATTGTACAAACTTTCATGGAATGAAGAAAGGTGTCAAAAAAAGCCCACCTCAACCAACTACCTAATGCCAAATGTGCAAATTCAAATATAAGAACAAGTCCAAGTAAAAAACAAATAACATGAAAATCAACACCATGTGTCTCCTAATTAATTTTTATTTTGAGACAGAGTTTTGCTATATGTAGACCATGGTGGCCTTGGAATCATAGAAATCCACCTGCCTCTGCCTGAAAAGTGCTGGGATTAATGCTATACACCATCTTATCTGGCTCTAACTACCTTTCTTATTACATTTTATTTTTTATTTTTTATGAATGCATGTACATATGCGTTGATGCTTGGGTGGGCACATGACAGCAGAGGTGTAGGTGTCAGAGGACAAATGTAGGAGTCAGTTCTTTCTTTCTACCATGCATGTTCCAGGGACTGAACCAAGGTCACCAAGGTGCCAAGTGCCTTTGTGCCCTGACCCATCTCACTAGCCCATGTCTCCTTCAAAAATAATGCCAATCATATGGTCATTACTCCCGAGAGTGGCTTAGATGAAATTCCAGACAAAGCATTAAAAGATGTGTCTGTACATATGTTTAAAGAAATCAAAGAGGATACAAACCCCTGAACATTTAAACAAACTAATAAATGAACAAAATGAGAAAGTCAATACAAGATATAAAAATGGAATTCAACAAAGAGATAAAAATGTGGGAGAAAAAAACCAATCTAAAATGCTATAAGTAAAATATTCAGTAAGTCAAATAAAGAGCTCAGTGGAGACAAGGTGGAGGGATTGGCGTATTCAGTCACTGACAAAGATAATGGCATCTGAATGGAATGTGTGCAGTCTATAGGAAACTATGAAAAGAGCAAATCTATACATCATGAGCAGAAAGAGGGACAAAAACTCCATGCTGACATTTCCAATACAATCCAAGCAGAAAATTCCCCAAATCTGGGAAAAGAGTTCCTTGTCTATGTACAAAAATCTCATAGAACACTAAATAGATGGGGCAAAAATTCCGTGTCCTATTACAGTTTAAGCACTAAGTATACAGAACAAAGACAGTCTATTGAAAGCTAAAATAGAAAAACATCAAGTCACATATAAAGGCAAACCCAACAGAATTGACAGCATATTTCTCAATGGAAACTTTAAAAACCATTGTAGTGGGGCTGGAGAGATGGCTCAGAGGTTAAGAGCATGTTCTTTTTTTGTACACACGTAGGACAGCTTACAAATACTTGTAACTTCAGTTCAAGGGGATCTGACACCTTCTTTTGGCCTCCACAGCTACCTATACTCACAAGCACATACCTTCCATAGAATATAATTTTTAAAAATATTTTAAAACATAAGATCTTACACTCTGAATTTTGAAAGAGCACAGTTGCTAATGCGGGCAACATATGAAGCAAAACTCTGTCATATTTGAAGAAAGAAAAATGTCCTGTGACAAAAGCAGGTTAGAGGAATCTATGATCACTAAGCTAGGCCTATAGAGAATACTTGGAGGAATTCTTCATAATAAAGAGAAAGATAAAGTTACCCAAAGAGCCAAAGGGAAGAATAAACTTGCTAGAATGATAGTTAAACAAGCGAGGGTTAGGAAATCACTAAATACTAACAAAATAAACAAAATGACAATAACTAACACATTACTTTTAATAACACTCTGAATATTAATAGTTTCAGATCCTCAATTAAACACAGACTAACAGATTGGATATAAAGATGAGTTTAATCTATTTGTTGCCCAAAAAACCCCACATTTTATCATCAAAGATAGAACCTACCTTAAGGATACAGAATGGATGCCAAGCATATGGAATCAGGGAACAAGCAAGGGACACTATTCTAATACCTAACAAAAGAGATTTCAAACCAACTACACAGAAGAGCTCACAAAGGTCACTTCATACTGATTAAAGGAACAATCCATCAAGAGGACACTACAATTCTAAACATAGACACACTAAACATGGGTGCACTTAATTTCACAAGACAAATACTACTAACTACAAAAATCTCAGATTAACCCCAAGGCAACAATAAAGGATGGCTTCAATACCTCACCTCAACAAATAGAGAGATAATCCTGAAGAAAAAAAAAACTAAACAGAGAAACATCAGAATTAAATAATATTGCAGAGTAAATGGAACTAAAAAACATATAAAAGAACATTCCACCCAAATACTTCTTCTCTGTTGTGGAATATTACTTTAACTGTGTAAAGATATGTTACAATTGTTTATGATGCTTTTGTTTAACAATGTAAAGTGGTGATGCTTTGCCTACCTAAGGCATCTGTTTGGTCTAATAAAAAGCTGAACAACCAAAAACTGGGCAGTAGAGGCATAAGCAGGGCTGGCAGACAGAGAGAATAAGTAGGAGGAGGAATCTAGGCTCAATAGATTGAGAGAAGAGACAATGAGGGAGAAAGAGGAGACGCCCAGGGCCAGCCAGGCAGCCACCAGCCAGACAGACACAGAGTAGAACATACAGAATGAAAGAAAAGTAAAAATTCCTGAGGCAAAACATAGATAAAGAGAAACAGGTTAATTTAAGTTTAAAAAGCCAGCCAAAAACCAGCCTAAACAAAGGCCAAGCATTCATAATTAACAATGTCTCTGTGTCATGATTTGGGAGCTGGTTGGTGGCCCAAAAGAAAGCCTGCTACACTTCTCAGCTACTCATGCAAGTTTCTCTAAATTAGATCACAGACAGCTTGGTACACAAAGCATGTCTCAACAACTATAGACATACTGAAATAATTTATTTTATTTCATATGATAGCAATAGAATAAAACTGGATAACAATGGCCATAAAATACATAAAGTCATGGAGATTTAAAAGACACACATGAATAATAAGTTGGTCACTGACGTAATAAAAAAAGGAAACAAAAAGTTCCTAGAATTGAATTAAAATGAAAATATAATATACTCAAAACTACCATATACATTGAAAGCCGTCCCCAGAAGAAGGTTCACGGCTTAACTGACTTATTTTTTTTTAAATCAGAGAGATCTCAAATAAATACCCTAATGATGGCACCTTGGAACTTAAGGAAAACCAAACCTAACTGAACCTAAAAGCAGTATATGAAGATAATGATTAATATCAGGGCATAAATTAATTAAAATGAACAAAATGCAAAGACTTAATGAAACAAAGAATTGGTTCTTTGAAAAGAAAAACAAGATCAACAAAATCTTAGTCAAGCTAACCAATATTAAGAGAGAAAAAAAAACATAAATCAACCAAACTAGAGATGAAAAGGGAGATATTAACAATAAATTCTAATGAAATTCAGAAAATCATAAGGGCATACCTTAAAAGTTTATATTCCACAATTTAGTGAGATCAATGAATTTCTAGATGTATGTGATATAGCAGAGTTAGACAAAAATAAGATTAGTATCTGAAATATACAAATAATATAGGAACTAAACAATATAAATAAATCGAACAAGTCCTTCCCTGTCTGTTTTAGTTTTGGTTTTAAGTTTATTTTGTTAGACATTAAAATGGATATGCCAGCTTACTTTTTAGGTCCATTTGTTTTGAATATCTTTTTCCAACCCTTTACTCTGATGTAATGGCTATCCTTGATGTTGAGGTGTGTTTCTAGTATGCCACAGAAGGATGGATCCTGTTTTTGCACCCATTCTGTTAGTCTGTTTTTTTTTTTAA
>CABHPR010155658.1:16922-27973 GCA_902168415.1 Peromyscus melanophrys | reverse complement strand
AAAAGCTTAACCAGCCAAAAGCTTCTAGTTCCTGGTCCTCACACCTTATATACCTTACTGCTTTCTGCCATCATTTCCTGGGATTAAAGGCTCTTGTTACCACACCTGGCTGTTTCCAGTGTGGCCTTGAACTCACCGAGATCCAGATGGGTCTCTGCCTCCCAAGTGATAGGATTAAAGGCGTGTGTGCCACCATTGCCTAACCTCTATGTTTAATATTATGACTGTTCTGTTCTCTGACCCCCAGATAAGTTTATTGGGGTGAACAATATATCACCCACAAGCAGCAGGCTTACAAGCTGCAGGATGCTGGCATTGCTGTAGTCCTGAGGCCCAGCAGGCTACTACTCTGGGGTGAGGATTCCGGGGATGGAAAGTATAGTATCTCATTAAGGGATTAATTATTCTGCCTGTCTCTTTAGAATGGATTACGGTGAGCCTGCTTTCCTAGGGGATGTTCTCTAGGCCAGCTCAACTGAAATATCAGGTCTCCACTCCAGCCAGAGGGATTTTGTTCTCTTGACTGGGAAGTTTTTTTTCACTCTGCCACACTTGGCTTTTCTGTGGGTTCTGAGGAGCTGAGCAGGTCCCTGTGCTTACACCAAAGGCACCTTTTTGGGTTATATCTTTACCTCCTCTTCTGTATTTTAGGTTTGTAATGCCTGAAATTTAGCAACCAGGAGAAAAACCATTTTGCTGGAACCAATCCACATGTCTCCAGAACATTAACCAGAAGACCAAGTTAAAATGTATCCATAGAAAACTATTAATTGGTATTTTCTACAGGGTTCTTTTTTGAGCTTTTGAATGATAATTATATGAGTGAGAAAAAATGGAAATCCTTATTTGGGATGGAAAGGATGCTGTGTTCATCAACATCTTGTTTGTTCTGTAGTTATTCCCTTCTCCCAGTCCTATTTTAGGTCACCGTGCGTATTTGGATGGTGAAGCCAAGCCCTCAGCAACTCGGCTAAAATCAATCAACAATCAACAATTTAGTTTATTCACATGATAATTGTTCCATTTCAGACTAACCTTGTACTCAAGCAAGGTTATTATCCTTAATGGATACAAACTTGAGCAATTTCTTTGGCACCCTGAAGTCTTAGTATTTTGTCAGAATTATTTTTTAAAAATGACAGAGCAGGAACAGAAATGGAGTAGAAACAGCTGCTTCACAAAGTTGTGGTTGGTAATAGGTCTCAGATACAATAGACACACAGATTATCCCTTGGGGCCACAAATAATTCTTTAATGCCAGAGGGAGTATAGGAAATAAAGAAACCTACTTGAAGGCCTTAGGAAGGAAGCAAGGAAGTGTCTTGCACTGTGGGGAAGAGAAGAAGGAATCTAGAGGATGTGGCAGAGGTGTGGAGGAACGGTACCTCAGGGGTTCACTGCTTGGGCTGGGATGTGCTTCAGCCTTTTGATATCCAAGGTCTGGAAGTTTCATATTAACTGTCATTTTCTTCGAATTTGGGCACATATAAATTTACAGTCTCAGACCATTTAGCTATCACTATAGCCTCAGGGATCCCAGAATTAATTATGAGGACCAGGTGCTGAAGATAGAGAGAAACTGTGGTAGTTTGAATGTAACTGGACCCCAAAAGCTCATAGGGAGTGGCATTATTAGGAGGTGTGGCTTTTTTGGAGTAGGGGTGGCCTTGTTGGAGGAAGTGTGTCATTGTGAGGATGGATTTTTGAGATCTCGTTTTCTCAAGCTTCACTCAGTGACACTCATACTACTTCCTGTTGCCTTCCAAGTCAAGATGTAGGACTCTCAGCTACTTCTCCAGCACCATGTCTGCCTGCATGCTATCATGTTGCACCATGATGATAATGGACTAAACCTCTGAAAATGTAAGCCACCCCAATTAAATGTTTTTCTTATGTAATAGTTGCTGTGGTCATCATGTCTCTTCACAGCAATAGAAACTCTAACTAAGACAGACACAGAGAGCTACAGTGCCTTGGGTATTTAGTGTTTCCTTCATGAAGTCTGGGGTCATAAGGAGCTTGTCAAGACTTACAGGCATATTCTAGGTGGGGTGCCTGCTAGTACCTATAAGTCTGCAGGGAAATGTGGTCCCTAATGCAAGCCTAATATTACTGGAGGAAATAGGAGTTCCCTTTTGGGGGTTATTAGTCTTGTTGACAAAAGAATTTAAAACCAGAGCTAACAAGATGGCTCAGTGGGTAAAGTATTTGCTTCACAAGCCTAATAACCCAATTTCATTCCACAGAGTCCACATAAAAGTGGAAAGAGAGAACTGACTCTGTAGAGTTGTCCTCTGTCTTCTATACGTGCTATAGCATGTGTGATGTACTGACATCCATACGTAATAACACACTCACACATTAAAAAATAAAATTTAATAAAAGCATTTAGAAATTATCTCAGGGGGTGCCTGAGGACCATTTTATTGCATTTTGAGAGAAAAACAACATGGCAAGCCAGATTTAGGTCTCAGCAGTTACTGGGAGGAAGAAGATGGAGAAAAGGAAGGGAGGTGACCATGCCTCTTTGTGTTAGGGTCAAAGAAAGCTGGCATGTTCAGCCATGGAAGTCAGTAAGCAGCTGCATGCCTTCAGCAGAAGAGTAAGCTCTCCCTGTTTAGCTATCGCTGTCTCAGAGATCCCAGAATCAACTCTGAGGACCAGAGTCAGGGAAAGTGTGTTTGGACAGCAAGGGGTTGGAGAGAAAGAGAGGAGAGGAGAAGAGAGGAGAGGAGGAGAGGAGAGGAGAGGAGAGGAGAGGAGAGGAGAGGAGAGGAGAGGAGAGGAGAAGGAGAGAGTTGTTCTGCAGGAACTGCCTCAGAAGAAGGGCTTCTGGAAGGACAGGTACTTCTTCTCATTAAGGGAATAATTATTCCTCCCATGGCCTTAGTATGTCTTCTGGTGAATCAGATTCCCTGAGGAATGGTCTCTTAGTCAGGTGATTGATAGGCCCAGCTAGATTAACACTTAAGGAAGGAGACAATAGCATAACATTTTAATCTTTGGAACAGATTAAAATGTCCTGTTTCTACCCAGGACCAGAAGTAGATTCGACTCTTTTAACCGAGAGGAAGTATCTTTCCCTTGTGTCTCTACCTTTTCTTGTGTTACAGGAAAACAGGAAGTGGAGTCCACAGCAGACTATGGGGAAGGGGCCCATCCTTAATGGGTTCAAGCCTGTAAATCCCTCTGTAGCTACCTAACAGTAGGAAATAGAAAACATGAAGTAAAGCTTCAGCACAGAGACTCAAGCATAGCAAGTATTCATGAAATGACTTTTCTTGTATTGTAAATGATCTATTAAGCTGAGAGGATGACTACGCATGGGTGTATGCATGGGTGTTTCCTATAAATCATGCCTCTATTTTAATATTTTAGTATAAGATCTTTTGGAATTTCTAAAAACATGTAACAAGAGCAGACGTAATTAAAACAAATAAATGGACATTGACTCCAAAAGCAAAGTAGAGAGCTGGGTAAGAGAGATTTTTGTGAAAGCATGAGGACCTGCATTCAAATCCCAGCATCCCCCTAAAAAGGCAAATATAGCTACACACTTACTTCAGTGCTCCTGTGGGTGGAGGCAGGAGGATTGCTGGTACTTTCAGGTTCAGTGAAAGACTAGCTTCAGGCTGAGTGGCAGATCCCTAACTCAGGGAAATGGAGTGTGACAGAGAGGACACCTGATATCTTCTTTGGGTCTCCAGGCACACAGGCACAGGGAACCACACACACATGATACACATTATATATATGTATATACACTTATGTACACACACATACAAGCAAAGCAGACTAGATAGATATTATGAATATTTATTGTGGATTATCTGAAAGTTGCATATTTAATTTGGGAACTTTGGTAGAAGTAGAAGGTTTGGGTCTAAAACATGAATACAAGTGAACTAAAGCAACCAGAGTACATAACTCTTACCAGTTCTATTTTTTTGAGTTGTTAATATAGAAATTTTTTCAAAGGGAGTTTCTGGTCTAGCATAATATATATACATATATAGATATATATGTGTGTGTGTATTACACTTAAAATATTTTTCTAGAAATGATTCTTCTAAATCATTTTATTAATAAGGTCTTTGTTGGTTTCTGTCCCTTTAATTTTTAGTGTACAAAAAATGGGGTTCATTATGATTCTTTACACTTATACTATTGTAATTTGCAGTACTCACCCTTAACCCCCTTCTCCCCATCCCTTGAGGTCTTTAAAATACTTTTAGTTTTTTTTATCTCTCACTTATAATGAAAAAAATAAGAATTTTTCTCCATTATCCTAGGTTTTAAAGTGTTTACATCCTAAGCATCTCGAAATGTTCTGCCATTAAAATTGTCCTTATATCTCAGAGAGGGGGAAAATCCCCCTAACAATGGCCGGAGCCTTCTTTCCTTACTGATTATCCTGGACCTCATCCTGCTGCAGCCAAGTTTAGGCTGCTCACCAAGCGGTTCCCAAGCTATGGCAGCGCTTCATGGCCAAATAAGCCACGTGTTTGCTTTATCCCAGTCCTGCAGAAGAGAGACCGGACGCAGGAAGATGGTGCCGACTCTTTTTCTGCCCCCATAGATGTGAAATTCATCTACTTTTCAGCAGAGCTTGGCTGTTTTCTATCTCCTGAGACCTGTGCTTCCGGTGATAATGAAGACAGAGTCATCTAGTCCTGCTGGCATCTAAGAAGAAATAGCAGAAGTAATAAAAGGGCTGTGGTTTTATAACCCACCTGTCTGGCAGGAATGATATATCCTAAAGGCATATTTCCCTATCACACTATTGAAAGAATGAACTCCAAGAAATTAGAATTTCCGCATCTTCCATTGGAAGAAGAAAAGGCTGAAGTCCTGGTGGCATCTAGAGGGGGGCCTTGTCTCCTGAAGAAAAATTCACAGCTCGTTTGATGACCTTGCCGTGTAGACTTGGAGCTAAGGCAGTGGTGGCCAGGGTCCACACCTTGGCTGGGCTGATTAGCTATGCAAACCTCTTGCTTTCTATTTAAATCTTTTTTCTTTTCTTTTTTTTTTTTTGTTTGTTTTTTGGTTTTTTGGGACAGGGTTTCTCTGTGTAGCTTTGCGCCTTTCCTGGAACTCACTCTGTAGCCCAGGCTGGTCTTGAACTCACGAGATCCGCCTGGCTCTGCCTCCAGAGTTCTGGGATTAAAGGTGTGCGCCACTACGGCCCGGCTCTATTTAAATCTTATCCTCATGTCAGGGCCCCTAAGATGGTCTTGGGGGAAGTCCCTGAGTCTCCTTTTCTTCTCTACATGTCCACATTGACTAAATCTCCTTTTTCTACTTTCCACCATTAATTTGACTCTTTTAATCGGCTTACTGAGGACTGGTGGCTGAATCTGACTCGTTGGGGCACAGGCTGTGACCCCTGAATCAGGTAACAGTTTAGATGTGAAATGTTCCCTCCCCCATAGGCTCATGTGTTTGGACATTTGATTCTTAATTGGTGGTGCTGTTTTAAGGGGTCGTGGAAATGTTGAGAGGTGAAATTTCATTGGAAGAGAAAGGCTGAGACAGAGTTCCTGAATGGAAAGACACTCTAAGCTGGCCAGATGGAATTTAGCTGAGTACAAAGGACTTTAAGAACACAATAGCACAGATTGCTGAAGGATGGATAGAGTGGAACATGGAGGCTGTAGTGGGGGTTGGGGGCTGGAGTAATCTGGGCTTTGTAAACTGTGGTAAGGCATCTCCTCCGCATCCTGATACCAAGGGAAGCCTTTAAAGAATTTTGACCATGGCACGATTTGACCTCATTTGCATTTTTGAAAGGTGCCCACTCTGGCCATAAAGTAGAAAACAGACTGTAGGAGGCAAGCATGGTTTGTGGAGAGCTCATACTTCTGAATCCACACAAAGTAGGACTGGCATGATGTGGCATCCTTGTAGAGACGGGGAGAAATGATTAGAACTAAGGAAAGTATAGGCTGGGGATAAAGCTCCATGGTGAAGTGCTTTCCTAATGAGCACTAGGGCCTGGGTGCTGTAGCTAGAGTTTTTCTGGTCCTGCCTGGCCCACGGTCAGGACAAATCTCTCTCACCCGTCAGTCCCTGCAGCCGCTCAGACCCAACCAACTAAACATGCAGAGACTTATATTGTTTACAAACTGTATGGCCGCAGCAGGCTTCTTGTTATCTAGTTCTTATATCTTAAATTAACCCATTTCTATTAATCTATAAGTTGCCACATGGCTTGTGGCTTACTGGTATCTTTTACATGTTGCTTGTCATGGCGGCGGCTGGCAGCGTCTCTCTGCCTCAGCCTTCCACTTCCCAGAATTCTCTTCTCTGCTTGTTCTGCCTATACTTCCTGCCTGGCTACTGGCCAATCAGTGTTTTATTTATTAACCAATCAGAGCAACACATTTGACATACAGAACATCCCACAGCAGGGTGCTACCCCCAACACTGCAGAAAAGAAAAATGCAGCAGGGAGTGTTGGGTAATAGCTGCAGGTCATGAGCAGTTGAGTTAGGCTATACTGGGCAATAGCCTCTAGCCATAAGGAGTGACTTAGCCTGACTGTTCCACTCCATCTGCAGAAACAATATGCCCGAGTATCAAAAACAATCCACTTGTTCCCAGTCAAACCACACCCCCCCTCACACACACATACACACACAGCTGTAACTTCCTGATAGTTATCTATGCACATGTACATGTCTCTAGCTCATCTAAATCTGTTCAACCTTCATCCTGCAGAAAGGTTGGGGCCCCTCGCTCTTCCAATAAAGCCATCTTGACTGTTGAGATTGAGTCTAGCTGCCTCTCGGCCTCATTTTTCTCACACGGAGGGTGGAGGGAAGGAGAATTGAGTGGATGTTCTGGTCATGAGACTGGAGGGAGGGGACTGGTTGACTTAGGGAACATAGAAGGGTGGGAGCCTGGTTTTCATGAAACAGTTATGCATTTTGATTCAGACACACTGGGTTTAAAGACTCTGGGTTTCTATCTAGAACTAGCCTCCTCTTGGGGCTACTGCCATATTTATCTGTCCAGAGACACTTTAATTCCCATAAACCCAGGCAGAAACCCACCTTGAGTTTAGATCCTGGAGTTCAGTTCTTTGGCATCAGTTGAAGGCTGACTTTCTTCTTTGAAGTTCCCCGACCCAGTTAGTGCTGTGCTCATCGGATACTGTCACTGAGTCAATCAATGGTGGGAGGAAAGGCTGGGCTGGGGAGATGGCTCAGCTGGTGAAGTGTGTGCTGTGCAAGCATGAGGACCTGAGTTCTAGCCCCAGGACTTAAGTATGAAAACCTGGTATATGGTGTACTCAGTGCCGTGTGTGTGTGTGTGTGTGTGTGTGTGTGTGTGTCTATATTATGTACCCTAATAAACTTGCCTGAGGATCAGAGGACAGAGCCAGCCACTAGATTAAACATAGAGGTCAGGCAGTGGTGGCATACACCTTTAATCCCAGCACTTGAGGTCTCATGCCTTTGCTTGGGAAGCACACATGCCTTTAATCCCAGGCAGTGATGGCAGGGCAGAGAAAGGTATATAAAGCGTGAGGAAACAGGAACTCACTCTCGTTAGGCTGAGGGTTTTGTAGAGGTAAGAAATGTTCTGCTTCTCTGATCTTTCAGCTGATATCTGGCTCTGGATTTTTTATTAAAAGACCATCTAAGATTCGAACAACAGGGGAGACAGACAGGGAAATAGGTCCCTAGGGCTTGCCAGTCAGACAGCCTAGACTAATGACTAGCTCCAGGCCAATGAGAGACCCTAGCTCAAAAATAAAGTAGATGGCACTCCAATGCCACCTGAAGCTGTCCTCTGGCCTCTATGCACATGCACACCCACCCACACACACACACACACACACACACACACAAACAAACAAACAACAAAAGAAAGATAGTTTTGGATAGGGGCATCAGGGATTTCAGTTCATTGTTACTTAGTCTCACTGCTTTAGCCTTGGGTGAGGCTGAACATCTTGGTGGAGAGTGAGGAGTAGAGTAATGGACCTCACAGAACTGGGAAGCAGGGGAAGGGCTCAGAGTCTCAAGAGTATGCCCATAATGACCCGATTCTTGTTATGCCCCACTTCCTAACGGTGATCCCCATCTCTCAATAACACCACAGGCCAAGCCCTTAACACATGGCCTTTGGGGAAGGAGGTATCTCAGATGGAATCTATAACAGTGGACACATTCTTCATTCCTCTCCACACAAGCTGCCTTGGGCTGGTGGCATGACTTGGCCATGAGGAATCACAGAGTGATAAATGTGGGTATGAAAGTATCTGTGATAGGCTTAACAGCACACCCAGGATGATAACGCTAGATCACACGGTACTTCTATTCACATTTTGAGGAGCCTCTGTACTCGTTCCCACAGTGGATGCAACTAGTTTATATCCTTACACTACTTTATATCCTTCCAGCAGTGTGTAAAGCTTCCTCTCCTGGCTGCCAGTCCTCATGAGTGTTTATTGTTCTCTTGTTTTCTGGATGACAGACATTCTGACGGGATGACATGGAATCTCAATGTTGTATTGATTTATGTTCCCCCATTGCTAAAGATGTCGAACACATTTTCACGTATTTATTGGTCGTTTGTACTTCATTTGAGAACTGTCTGTTCAGTTCATTTGTCCATTTATTGATTAGACCATTTGTTCTTCTGGTGAATTTATTTGACATTTCCTCAGCCTCATCTAGTGGGCTGAGTTAGGTGGAAGGGTTCCTTCTGCAATTTTCACTGAGGATTTAACCAGGAAATCTTTATTACTGAAGTTATCCTGGGATAAAGAAACAGTTCATATGTTCCTGGAATCAAGAGAGTTAATTAATTTTGATCCATTTTATATAAAAGTTAAACCCCAGAAGGAAAAGCAAAACCAGGAAGTCCTTATTTCTTTGCTAGAGCATTCTGCTGATTCATTTCTCAACATCCCACTCCAGGTGCACTCACAATGCCCTCAAAATGTTTAAGAGCCTGACAGTCTCATTCACAATCCCATGTGAATTGTCCCTGTCTTAAGATTTTAATTTTTGTTTGCCTTAAGTTTGGACAGCAGAGGTAAGTTGGCTCATTGTGCCCTATCTTAAGATATAACTGTTGGGGCTGGAGAGATGGCTCAGAGGTTAAGAGCACTGACTGCTAGCTGTTCTTCCAGAGGTGTTGAGTTCAATTCCCAGCAACCACATGGTGACTCACAACCATCTATAATGAGATCTGGTGCCCTCTTCTGGTAAGTAGGCACACATGCAGACAAAACACTATATAAATAAATCTTAAAAAAAAAAGATACAACTGTAAATGATTGGTAATTTAATAGTTAAAAAAAAACACAAAACAAAAACAACTCCCCCCCCAACCCACCCCCAGGAACTCCTCCCTAGTGATTCTGAATTCTGAAATAACACAATATTGTGTTATTTATTTTTGTCCAAAAGTTGCTCATCATTGTTTGAAATTATCTTGATCTGTGTGTTGTTTGGGACATAGATTGTACTTGATAGAGAGCAAAGACTGCCACCTCTGTTCACTCCTATCCCCTTGGACTTTAGGGTGGAGATAAGCAGATAATTAGGGACACCGGTGCTTAGCTGGTTGTAGATCTATGTTTTCTATCTTGTTTTGTATTGAGCGAAAAGCTCCGGATGAAACTTCCAGATTGAAAAGGGATGAAATAACTTAAGGTCTGAGAGGTCTTCCTCCTGCCTCAGTCCCACATTCTGCCCCAGCACAGGCAGATACTATGAAATGAAGAAAAATGAAAACAACAACAACAACAACACATTTAGACTATACGCATGTGTGCCAGAGCTTGATGTGGTCTTCTGATGTCAAATATTGGTCTATTAATTTGTTTCTTTTCTTTTCTTCTCTTCTCTTCTCTTCTCTTCTCTTCTCTTCTCTTCTCGTCTCGTCTCGTCTCGTCTCGTCTCTTCTCTCTCTCTCTCTCTCTCTCTCTCTCTCTCTCTCTCTCTTTTGGTTTTTTTGAAACAGGGTTTCTCTGTGTAGCAGTCTTGGCTGTTCTGGATCTCGCTCTGTAGACCACTTTGTTTCTTAAGAATAAGACCAGCTCAGCATGATGGCAGAGGCCTACAAATATTAGCTGCAAGAGAGGTTTAGGCAGGAAGATCTTAGGGGTAACAGCAGTCTTGTGACAGAGCAAAACCCAATTTCAAAACAAACAAACAACAAAAGGCAAACTCAAGACAAAGCACTGAGTCAAATACCCACGTGAACTGGGGACACACATCATGTGTCTTTTTTAACCGTAACCTAACATGGGGAATTGGACAGGCAATATCCTTCACGTATGTGGTTCTTTAAAAACACCACTCGTTGGGCTAGAGAGATGGCTCTGCTGTTAAGGGCTGGACTCGCAACCTCAAACACCACTCATCTTCACTTCCGGGTGTTTGTCCCTCAAAGTCTTCCATATCTCCCTGGTTTGGGAAGGTGACTTGGTAAACGGCTTGCCATGGAAGTGTAAGGACTTGAGTTGGGTCCCCAGCATAGGTGTGGCAGTACACATTGTGATCCCAGCATTGAGGAGACAAAGACAGATGGATCCCTGGGCCTCCCTAGGATCCATAGAGGCCCCTCCTAAGAAATCTCATTAGTCTATTTACCACAAGGTCAGTCATTGACATGTTATAAGGAAATTACATCGAATTGTTTGTTTCTTTTTTCTCTCAAGAGCGTTGTCCTAGCAACAAGAGTGAACTGGACCACGGATCAGCTGCTTGTCTTCTGTCCATGACCAGGATTGACACAAAGTGACATGCTGTGGACCACAGTCCACCTTTGCTGAATGTGAGTTCTTTCTATCTCTAGCCACTGGGGACTTTGGATGAGGGGACTGGGTGGCACTCGTAAGCACAGCCAACCCAAGAGCATAGCTGTATCAGTGAGCTACAGGTTCGGTGAGAGACCACAGGCTACACACATTAAAACCAAATACAGAATAAAATAAAAGCTATCCGTCTTATTGTATACATGACTATTCACAGCAGCTTTAGTTATAATAAACCCACATTGCAAAATCATCCAAATGTAAATGAGTATGT